>JANHFL010010598.1:121849-135510 GCA_032468155.1 Oxyrhabdium leporinum
ACAGCCTCTTTCGGAGGAACTGGATAGAGAAATGAAAGCGGCTGAAGCTGAGCGAGCTGCCAGAGCCAGAAGGAAGGACCCAGTCTGGCAGAAGGTAACTCAGAAGGGCATGGACGATCTTGCTTGGAGTGAACCACAGATCGTAACCTCTACCAGCCCTGGAGAATGGGACTCCAGACACCGTCGAGGAGTCAATCTCTGATGGAGTTACCGGAAAAGTTCGAACAGCTGCAAGTGGGACCAAAAACCCCACGAAGAAGCGGATTGTTGACCAACCAAAGTTTTCTTTCCAACTGGCAGAGTGGCTGGATAGATCGGAGATGGGACTCTACTGCAGAATGCCGGAAGGTGAGATTTCCGAACCGCTGGGGGAGCAAGTAGCCTCTGAGGGGGGGAGACAGAGACAGAGGCATGAGACTCCTCTGCTGCCGCCGCAGCCAATGGCACTCCTGCCCTCTTGAGATGCCCTCCAGTTGGGATGGGCATACTATCCAGAGCATGATTGGGTGCAATTTCAACCAGATCCACCGCCCAGACCCCCTGAGATTCCCAATTCGCCGGCAGCTTTTCGACCGGAAGCACAGGCAGCTAGACCTGAGATTCCGCTCCCTCCGAGAAGACAACCGCCCCTCATCCAGGAGCAGAAAACCCGAGATTCCGGGTGACTTATGATGGGACCCCGGGGAAACTAGCCTATTTCGTGGCTAGAGTGCAAGATTTTGTAGAGGGGTATGGTCATCGATTCCAGGATGATCGAGAGCTAATCTGAGCAATCGCAGAGGGATGAATGAGGGAGATGCTGCAGAATGGGTGGCCCAGCTTCATCATGAGAGGGCTCCAGAACTAGATGATTACAATGAGTTTATGGAGGCAATGCAAACTAGATTCGATGATTTGGATCTGAAGGAAGAAAATGAAGAATTGATTAAAACCATGAAGCAGGGAAGGAGACCCATGAAAGACTTTGTGTGGGACTTTAGAAGAGTTGCAAGCTATTTGAGAAATTGGCCTGAATGCATAGTTCTGCATCACTTCAAGGAAGCAATTGATCCTGAAGTGAAAAAAATATGCAATGTCAAAGGCTTACCAGAGAGGTTGCAAGATTGGTACAGAAACGCGTGTTTGATGGACCGAAAACTGTATCCAAAGGGGAGAATGATACCGCAAGGCTGGCTATTCAAGAAGAGTGGGCCGAAGAGAACCCCACCGAGGATGGGGACCACTGGGGGGTTTTCCCAGAACCCTGATACGGTCCTGAGTTGCTTTCGATGTGGCAAGCTAGGACATCGAGCTGCTGATTGCCCAGCCCCCCTGGCTGTGTGCCAATTGGGGGGGGGGGGTGGCTCAAAAAAAGATCCTCCAAAGAAGCCACCAGATGCAGTGAAAGCGGTGTGGAGAGTAACTGATTCGCCTCCCTTGAATGAGGAAAGTGATGATGCAAAACTAGTGGAATCGATTCCAGAAGTGAGCGACGGAGAGGACAACCCGATGGTGAGTGGAGATATTCATCCTTTTTCCATAAAAATTAAGCTAACTGCCCCAAGTTCAGGGAAAAGTGGGGAATTGGAGGCGATAATAGATACGGGCTGTACCAGATGCCTAATAGGGGAACTCTTGGGGCTAAAGACTATACCATTGAAAAGCCCCATTAAGTTTCGACAAGTAGATGGGTTCTTAATTGGAGGTGTCCCCTCAACACGAGTTACACAATTACTTGAGATGGAAATTGGAGAACATTGGGAGCTTATCAGGTTTATCGTGACTCCGAAGATGTCAGAGCTAGTAATATTGGGATTATCCTGGTTGGATAAGTGGGCGCCTTCGATCAGATGGGAAGACGGGTTCCCTTGCCAGCCCCTCCACCAGAAAGCAGAAAGGTGCAGGAAGTCCTTCAGGAATAAGACCGCTGAGAGGCTGCCTGTACAAGTCAAGGAAAGCAATTAGTGGGCTTTCCTGCCTTTGTTTCCCTTTCAAGGAAATTATCTAAAAAATGGAAAAATAAATAATTGTTTTATTTGATGTGTGGTGAAGCAGGGTCTGAGCTAACGTAGGTGGGTGCTTTAAATAACCACCTATCAAACTAATCACTTTGAACAAAGATCTACAAATGCTAAATCTTTTTCCAAGGTCTTGAAGAATGGACAGCTAACGTAGAGTCCTAGATTTGTGGAATCACAAGAATAAAAGCTGATAGTGTAGAATCCATGTTAGATATAATGTATAATTCTGAGGTTTATACATTTGCCCTCCAATGTTTTGATTTATTTTTATGGGTTTTGTATATATTATTGTCGGGCTATAATTGTCAATTTCATGCTTTCTACCTTCTCTCACAATAACCTTGAAAAACCATTGGCTTAAGGTCTGATAATGATTAGCTTAATCCTTTATGCTATAGAATAAGCAATGAATAATGGCCTTATTAAGAAACAGACACAAACCTCAGCTTCGCAAACACAACAGCATATCAATATAATGTAATTTCATGAAGGGTCCTAACCATGAAAAAGTCAATGTATTCTCAGTATTGCAGTTTCATTTTGTTTTTTAAACAGAAGCATACATTGGTGCAAAAAAATATTTTCATAGTGTACACATTAAATTCCTGATCCTGTCAATGTAAAAATATCTCTTTGAACTTGACATTCGAAGATATCCTTTGCTGTGACCTTTCAGTTTTTCCTTAGCAGACAATGTTACCTAAACACTAGAAGGATGTCTTCAAATTCCTTATCAACAGGCTTATCACACTGAACAGTATAAAATAATTAAGTAAGAAAAATTCTTGACTGTGTTCATTTATTTATATTAAATTTACAAATAAACCTTTCCACCTCAGAAAATAATTTGGCAAGTAAAAAACAGAGAAAGAATAAAAATAAGGTTTGATCAATAAAAACCAATCAAATAAAATTTTTGAAGCTATATAAGTGTTTTATTTTTTTGAAAAATGCTATTACCAGACAACATGTTATTTGGTCCTATTGGGTCAAGAGTTTGGAAACTAAAGCCCATCAGTCCATGTCCACAACTCATCTAAACTCCATTTTGGTATTTTGTTTGCTTGACAAGGTCTCTGATTCATGCTGGATGTGTCATGACGCTGAACATTGTAGAATGTTCCGAGTCTGCGGAATAGGGGCGGTATACAAATCGAAAAATAAAATAAAAAAAATAAAATTCTCCCAATATTAAATTCTCTCAATATTAAATGAGCATAAAACAATAAGGTCCAGATTTAGCTGAGGAAAGGAGAACAGGTCTGTGAGGATAACCTGGGTATGATAGATACCCAAAGGACAGTTTATTTAAGATCCTCAGAAGATATTTTTTTTCCAACCAATAGGAAGGAAAGAAGGGAGGGAGGGAGGGAGGGAGGAAGATGTGAGAAGATGTATATCATTTATGTCAATGTTCATTTGTGCAGGAATTTTTTTTCCAAAAGATCGCTCCCCATTCTGTATTCCACTTTAAAGCTTTTTGTTCGCTTTTGTACAGTACTGCTTGTGTTGCTTTGATGAAAAATCTATTAATCTGAAAATAATTGCTTGCTTAAATCGCAACCTTGATGATACTTGCTTGCCTACCAGGGTTTCAAAGACGCTGTGACTTCATCTTCTTATTATTTGAAAACTGGGTCTTAAAACTAATTTTAAATGAAATAATTAAATGTTTGGTCTCATAAAATTCTTCTATTTCTCATTGTTGCCCCAAAACTGTGTTGAAATGGCCCCGTCACATCTAGTTTTCAGAAAGTTGGTAAATATTTGATTACATCAATCTAACTTTCTATGAATATCTCTCCAGATTATGAATTAATTTATTGTATACCTCACACCCTGACAAGGAAAGGTCTACTTTAAAACCCAAGGTCACATGGGCCCTGGAGGTCCATCTAGTTATAGTTGCTGAAAATTAACAGAAAAATTACGAGGATACAATCTGGATCAGTCACTGGGACCAGAGGTTTTGTCTTCTGAGCTTTCAGACTCGTGCTGGAACCCATCCTCGTGGAACTTCTCTGTGTAACACTTCTCTGGAGGATGGACTCCAGCACACGTCCAAAAGGTCAGAAGACAAAACCTCTGATTCCGGTGACTGACCCAGATTAGATCCTGCAATGTTATCCTGAAACATTATATTCACCTTCATTTGTGAGAAAATTTTCCTTCCGTTCTGAATTCAGAAGCACCTGAAAAATATAGAGTATTTCCCAGCTATGGTACTACAAAATGTTAGACTTCAGCTTCCTGAATTCTTAGTATTAATCATGCTGTCTTGTAAATTTTCCACACATTATGAAGATACCCAGATACCCACCACTTTTGAAGAACAATGCTGTTCTTTGAGAAGAGCATTGTTTCACAGTTTATGTTCTGGAGTAGAGTCATTATAATTCGGGATCATAAAAATTATAGAAACTGCAAGGTTTAAGTCAATGACATTTTCACAGACAGTGAAATTTGAGTAGAACCAAAGGTCAATAAATCAAGAATTATTATGTCTGACTTGTAATCTCAAAGAAGTGTCAGTTAACTACTAATGTTCTAATGTTTCAATCTCATTTACTTAGAGTTTGTTTCTAACAATTATGATAAAACATATTGGAGGATTTGAAACATGGTTAAAAATACTTTCTCACTTTTTTTAGTTTTTACATTTTAGTTAATTCTTGGTATTTGTCAGGTGTTGCTTCTTGGAAACAGAGATAAGTGAGAAGGCTATTCTTGACTTAATTTTGAGCAACACATAGCTGTTACATCAGGAAATACATTTGGTTCAGCTGCAGATTTCAACAAAAACAAATAAACTAACTGCCATGATACCAGTAACTTTAAGAACCTTAGAAGAAGGAGGGAGGGGGGATCCAATACACAAGATGTTTGGATAACCCAAATGCAGTTTCTTGAAATAATCTTGTTATAGCACTCAACAAAAATGTTGAACAGCACAAACAGGTTCAGGGTGATTCAGAATGATAAATTATTCAGATTTATTTAACATTTTTATTCTTTGTTTGGAAAGGCTTCAGTACACATGATTTCAACATTCTATAAGCCCTTCCAAAGAAATGGAAGCTTCACAGGGTCAATCATTGTCTTACTGCCTTCTCTACTGTTTTTTGTTACTTTTCTTCCTGCAAATCTTGTTGGCCTGATGCATTTCAGTTTCCTTGGGGTAAAGGAACAGGAAGATTTCAAGGAGTAATCAAAAATTAGCTATTGCCTGGTGTAAAATTTAATCTCCAGCAGCATAGTAATGAAGTCAACTTCAGGAAAAATAGCTCATTCTAAATTTTCTTTGTGTGGTGTCACCCCATTAATTATAGTTCTTGAAATCCCAAGACATATTTTCTCTTTTTTTTATCTGAACCATGCATGTTTTCCCTTGTTTCATTTTTCCTCTCAAATGGGTAATTGACACCTAACCTGAGTTCCACTGTACTTCTTTTACACATGACAGCAAACACTGTAACTTAAGAAAACAGCTTTAACATTTAGATAGATTTCAAGTACCTGTAACTGTCCCCTAAATAAGTACCAGAACATTTTACTCCATCCATAAAAAATTCTTTAAAATTTTGTTCTGATTTAAAAGCAAAATATTTTTGTCAGATCAAATTAAAATCGGTAGTGGGAAATAATGCCACAGAATTTCTATTTATGGTTAACGATCAGCTGTGTTAGCTTTCTGTAAGGCTCAGCATTCCTCTCTTATCTGTGAGCCAGCAGAAAAATTAAATTGGCATAGATATTTGCTCTTGCGTTGCCAAACTCAGCTGTCAAGCTTCATTCCTTATTTGCCTTGCAGGGAAATCTGCCTTCCTTACAGCTTTTCAAAATCACCAACCAGCAGGAAAACCACCCATCAATCACACCACTGCTGAGAGAGTTTTGAGAGACTGCTAAACCTGCAGGTTTAAACATTTGTAAGAAATAGTTCCCTCTTCATTGCTAATTTTCCCCATTTGTGGCCTGAGTCACTGAGATGGCAGGCCGAGAGAGAAAAGGCTCCCACCAAATCTACGGGATGAACTAACCTTCGTCAGGAAATCTTGCTCAGTCTCAATAGTTTATAATCTCAACAAGGATTTGGAAGAGTTGTACAAGGTCTCTTTCTCTCTTCTGCTTCATAGCACATCCCAGACTAAAGTGCCCAATAAATGCTAAGTAGTTCCCAGTCCCTAATGGTGACCTGGCACACTATCAATAAAATAGCTGGGGACACCAGAGCACTAAGGCAGGGTGTCAAATTCATGGTGTCACAGTGGTGTCATGTGACATATTGGGACTTTTTTCCCCTTCGCTAAACCAGGTGGGGGCGGGGCCAGCACATGATGCATCCAACCTGCAGGCCACGAGTTTGACACCCCTAAGCTAAGGAAAACTTATGGTTCTGTGGAATAGGCCAGCACAGGGACCAAATGAAGGCAACATTATAAGGACATGGAGAATAAATGTGGTTCACAAGGTATGTTCATACTATGGTTAGATGCAAGTGGGGAAAAGCTCCATATATCAAGCCCCAATATCAAGTTATTCCAAAAATTTAAAAGATTCCAAAAATCTAGGTCCTACCCTATAGTGATAGTCTGAAGAATATTCAGCAAGCTATAAAAAGGGAAATATTTAGCTACTATATCTTCCTGTCTGCAGATCTCCCCATTTATTTCTTAGCATTTCTTCTCGCCGCATTTAACTTTCTCGGGACCATATAAATATTACTTTTAATTTTAAAAATCAAGGTTGAAAATTAATGAAACAAGACATTTATACACTGCTGACCTTGCATAAACTTATTTTTATCATATCTCCATAAAACATAACTCCATTTCATTTTATGTGCTCCATGCATAAAATGAGAATTAGAATATGTTGTCTTGCTACAGTAAGAACTGGAAAAAAATATCATATGGTACCATCAGTTGTTGCATAACTTTTCTGGTCTCATTCTGCAGCCAATCTCAGGACATAAAGGTTAAAAGTGAGGAATAGAGGAATACGAAAAAGTCATCTCCTATTTTTCCAAGAAGGTCTCTGATTCTTCTCTTGGAACAGGAATTGTTTGATGATATGTTCCAATAAGTTCCTTCCCATATTGGTGTCTGATTTTCCTGGACAATTAAATGACTGGAACATGTTGATCATAGGTATTTTGGATTCTCAGAGGTTGGGGTTAGGGTTACAGAAGTAAACTACTGATAGCAAGTCTGGTAGTCATGACTCTGCTAATGTCTACATTTTTATGGTAGGCATATATTTTGTGTCCCTTCCTCATTGCATTTGTGCATAGCAGTGATGAAGTGGCTGTCATTTTACAGAATTTTGCTTCCTCTCAGTTGCTTGATCTGGAAAGAAAAAGGCAGTGTCCTTGCTGCTGATAGAGATTACAAACTGTAGCAAGTAATGTCAGCATCAACAGCAGTTAAAATATTAAATATATCCAAAGAAAATAGGCAGTAGTTGGAAATCAAAATTGCTAAAACTGAAAGAGGAAAGTTGAAGCTTACATCATCATATGATATCAATCATTTATATTAAAGAAAATGTAGGAGAATTTCCTTCCAATAAAAGAATCTTTTAACATCTTATCATTCTGCTTGAAATAATTTAGTTATTAACATAAAAATCTATCTAAGTATAGACATCAATTGTGAAGTAATACTCATACTTCCCATGTAAACTCACTTAAATCAATTTCATTTGGGTATATTTATAGCCACAAGTGAAGGCATATTTAAAGAATTAAAGCAATTGAAATGCCAATTATTAATTATTACAAATGTCTATAAAATAATTTAAGCCTTTGACACCTTTATGGGACTTATTTCAGTTAACTGAATAACCTGGTAATTACAAAAACACTGCATAATATCAGTGTTTAGGTACAGAAAATATATAGCCATCAATAACATTTAATATATTATCAGTATATAGAAAGAGTTTATATTAAACTCAGTCATGAGTATAGCCAAAAAAAATGATTGGTCTAATAAAACAGATCATCTGTTTCAGTAGTAGAAAAGATAAGGGATATCCTTGATGAGTTCCATGAGACTTCTTAAAAAGTAAGAAGTAATTCAATCTGTATAAACTATAGTTGGGGAAGTATCAATTTAACTGAGGCATCTAACCAAGGAAATTCAAGTTTTATTTCAGAAATTTCCATTGCACAATTTCAAAAGACTTTTGCATGTTAAATGAGACTACTACACTGATTTAATTTTTCTGAGTGTGTCCAGAATATCAATTAGTAATCTATATTAGTATATACTTATTTTTACAAGGAAGACAATCAAGGATACCATCAGGGTTGCTTTCAATGTTTTTATGTTACTTTAACAAGAAAATGAGATAATTGTTTGCACAGTCAGAAGGATCTTCACCAGCCTTCAAAATATATGTCTCAACGAAAGAGGTTAGATTTTTTTTTAAAAAAGATTAGTTATCTTAACACATTGGGACAAAGAGCTGAATACATTTTTATACAATTCAACATGATATCCATCCAAAATGGAACCTTTTGCAATTTTTATGAATTTAATCATGTTTATTAATAGAAATATTGTGCATAATATTAGCAAGAACTGTGTTATATTTAAAAATTAATTTCTTCCTGTGTTCTGTTTGACTTATTATTTTACAGTTGAGAATATTTTTAAATGATTTATTGTGTTAAACTATTTAATATTTTACCTTGGGCATTCTTACCAGTAAAATGCTATTGCTGCAACAGTTTTAGACAAGAGAAACTGACAAGTATGTCTTATATCTTGTTCCCAAAAGGAATTGAATTCCTGATGAGTACTCATAAAAACAAACACTGCATAATTCTGGTGATGGATCATATAATGACACACCTCTGGTGTAGATTGTTTTGCAGATGCTTTCTAAAGTTACTTAATTTTTCCCACAGATGTTCTTGGGTTCTTTTATTTTTTACAAAGTAAAAGCAAAAATATGATTCAAAGAACTATAAATTTACAGAATGTTTGTAAAAAAAAACACAACTTTCAGACTTTTGCTGCATCTGTTTTATAAAAAGTGAATCCATTAATAAAACAATTATTTATATATGTCATCTGGAACATGGATATCAATGTCAAGGTTCCAATAAACACACCCAACCGAATCAACACTCCAAGGCAGGTGTAATCCTCAAAGCATAGATTTATTAGGCATGTCATCTGACTCTGAAGGACCCGAGGTTTTCCCAACCCAAATCAAAACCCCAAAGTTATTTCCCACAGGTCACACATCCGTCACATGGTCCGTCACATGGTCCAACCAAGTCTCAACCACCATCCTGGCTGGCTTTGGTTCACACCTCTCCAACTCCTGGTAGACAATCCTTGGCTCCCAAGGGAAAGAATGTTGTGTTGGTTACACATCCCCAGCTATCTTTACCTCCCCTCTCACATTTCCACAGCTCCAGCAGGCCTTCCTGTGGCAGCCCTGAAGATGCTCCAAAAATGGCTTCAGCTCAAAATGGCTTCATGGTCAACAATCAATTTCTTCTAGGAATTGATAGTGTTTCTGGGGTATGATCTAGTATGGCTGATATTACATATATTAATCCAATCAACTAAGAAGCAAGATATCAAAAAATTATACAGTCAGGAACAACTTAACATAGAACTGAAAAAAGTACAAGGGGGTCCTCATTTAACAATCATTTGTTCAGTAACCATTGGCTCTGAACAAGTGATATTTGTGACTGGCTCGTAGCACTCCCACAGTCGTGTGATCACAATCCAGGAGCTCAGCCACCAGCTTGGATTTCAGTCCCACGGTTATATGTTATGAATTGCCACCTTCTCTGTCAACTTCCCACGACAAAGTCAATGGTAAAGCAACAGAAAGTGAAAGTCACAATCATGTGAGGTCCTTGGTTAATGATCTAAGATGATTTTCTCATTGATGATAACCTGATTCTTTTACCATTCTGGTTCCAATTACCATTATTGAGTAATCACAGTGTCTGCATGTTCTTATAGCAAAAATATCTAAAGGTCACGATAGGTCCACCAAATTATTATTTTAAATTTATTTCTCATATTCAGAAACTGCCTATTTCCCTCACAGAGGAGACCTTGGATGGATTAAGCTCCAGCTTAAATCTAGTAACTTTTTCCATGTATGAGAATTAAATTTAGGTGAGGTAGCATTACAATCCAATAAAGGCTCTAAAAATCTATTAAGATTGCCAGCCATAACAATCTTAGACATAGCCAAAATAAAAGGCTATTCAGAATATCTGTGTAATGTATCCCACAAGTGATGGGGCTTTTCACTGGTGACTTTTAGCTGACTTTTACATAATGGTATCTTGAATTTATTAGAGCAGATAAATCAAGTAAGCAGAAAAGGGAGAAAGCAGAGGGTGTTTCCTTACAGCAAACATACCCAGCAGGGATGCTCTCTCCATTACAAAAGAGAAAAAAAAGCAACGTAGGGGTACATGAAAGCAGAATTGTCTCTTGCAGATTAGACAGAGAAGAAAGCAGAACCAGCAGATTATGGTCAGAGGAGTCAAGAGGAAGAGCATAGAGCAATAAAACAAATTGGACAAGAAAATCAGGATGGAGGCATCATGGACAAGGCAGACCACAGAGAAAAATGGAATTTTGGACTGTTGACTCAGAAGAGTGCAACCTATTTGACATGCACTGCGGTCGCAGCACTGAAAACCTGCAGCAGAGACATCCCTGGGACAGAAGGTTGATTTTAGTGGCATCTATGGCAGAGGGGAAGGCAATGGGGCAGAATGATGAAAGCAAAAAGATCCTATAAATATTTGTGACTGTTTTGGAAATGTGTGTGCATGAAATAAAGAAGCTAAAGGCTAATTGTGCAGCACAATCTCCAGCTTTAGAAACTAAATATTGATTTCTAATAGGGTTTTTCCCTGCTTCATTCTATTTCAGTGCTCAAAGTTTTTCTTTTTCTGCTGTTAGGTTTTAAAATTGTACATTTGTTTGCTGTTGAAAAAATATGAAAAATATGTAGTTCTTATTGGATTTCTCAGAGAGGGAGCTAGAAATTGATCCAACAGAACCCTCAGCCTAGATGGAGGTATCACATTAACACCAAATTTATTTAAAGAAAAATAACGTAAGGAAATTGGGAACAGTCCATTGGGTTTTTTTGGCAAAAGCCAGATCCTGAGCCTAAGTGGGGGAGAGAGGAGTACAAAAAAAATACAACTATAATGTTTCTCTTTTTTTTTAACAACTTAGGAAAGCCACCTGTGTTTCTCTAATAAATTAAACATTATGCAGCAGTGTTGTAATCACATTTCCTTTCTTTTTGTAGAAGCTAAATCTTCATTTAGCATGCATTTATGGCTGTTTAAAATTCACATGATCAGCACCTATCACTTAACCAGTTTGTTTTTGGAACAGTTTGCAGTTGTGTCCTAACATACAATTGAAGCACTAAAGACTAAGGTGTTGTTAATGGCCTAGAATGTTTTGCCTGCAGTTTTCAAATATGGCTTTAAAAAGAATAGGAAGCAGAAACAAAGGGAATGACAGTAGCAGCAGCAAAAGCTGCACAACCTCTTAATCCTGCTGCTCATGATAAATATCTGATGGTGAAAAACTTCTCCCTCTGAGTACATTTTACCAGATGATTTGTACTGCATTATTTAGTGGTTAAATGTAATGATTTAAAAGAACTGTGGGGTCCTTGGTGCTCTCTGAGCTGTTTCTTACAGACATTTCATTACCTAAACTAGATAACATCATCATTGCTAGTCACGTTACCTAGTTTAGGTAATGAAACATCTGGCAAGAAAACAACCAAGCTCAGAGAGCACCAAAAACCCCTTGTTTCAATCATGAGCTACAAATATTCTCCTCATTTTTGTCTCATTTTATGACTTTTCTTGCCACAGTTGTAAAGTGAATCACTGCAATTGTTAAGTTAGTGACATGGTTGTTAAATGACTTCCCCATTGATTTTGCTTGTCAGAAGATCACAAAAGGGGGGACCACATGACTCCAAGACACTGCAACTGTCATAAATATGAACCAGTTCCTAAGCATCTGAATTTTGATCACATGACCACAGGAATGTTGCAATGATCTTAAATGTGAAAAGTGGTCATAAGTTACATTTTTGGGTGCCATTGAAACTTTGAACAGTCACTAAATGAACTGTTGTAAGTCGAAGACTACCTGTATACTATACATATCTTAGTTCTTCCACTTGTAGATTGGATTCTTACTCTAACCAAAACAGTCAGGGAGAGGACTGGAATATGACTTGTACATACAATTTTACTCATAGTGAGGGGATGCCAGACACTTCTTCTCCAACTCCTTAAGGAATCAGGCCAGCAAAATGGAACTATCATCCTATCTCTGGCTATCCCTTTCATTAACAAGAAGCTAGCTAGGCTGAATCTTGGTCACCTCCATAGGACCTGCTTGAAGGCTAGAGTCCAACTTGGAGGACTTTATCCAAGAGATGTCTTGCATATTCCTCATAGCAACCCAGCAGGTAACTCTCTAAGTCCTTTCTCCCCAGGAGGGAGTGGTTGACTTTGAACAATAGGAATTTTCTCAGTTTCGTTATCTATTATTCTGCAATGATCAATGCTATGTAGTTGATTGCATACATTTACAGCAGGGGAGAGCCTGTGAATTCTTAAAGGAATGTTACAGGCATTCATTTCTCTTTTCTCCTACCTACTTTCCAGTTTTCTCCTACCTACTTTCATGAGCAGCATGAAAGAGAGCAGCTCTGCACCCATCTAATTAAGCATGGTTATTAAATTGTGCTTAATTCAAAACATATTATTTCATGGAAGAAAGGCATCGGTTCAGCTTTTCCTAAGAAAAGAGATTGGGAACATTGTGCCTATCAAGGACAACTAAAAATGTATGTTATTATGACCCTGAAAGTGCTTTGTTAGTTCCCTGCTTTCACACTGCTGCAAAACCAGCCAACTCTGAAAAATGTCACCTCTGCTAGTGGCTACAATAAAACAGATCTGTTATACAAGCTGCTGTGATGCTTATTATTACAAGCATGAGGTTCAGTATACATACCCATAAGCAGTGAACTGTAGGTGGAGAAAAAACTGTTTTGTTAACATGTGGGCCCAAATCTTCTTTTGTTTTACTTTTAAAAAATAGCTTAAAGTCTACAATAAATGTAATCAGGGAGAAACAATGGCAAAGAATGTAAAGGGAAAATGGAATTAATGCAAGAGATTAATTTGTATTCCAAACCTGGATGTACAATCTCAAAATTATACAAACCTATTATATTTGAAAGGAACAACTAGATACAGAGACAGTTTTTTCCTTCGTTCCATCATTCTGTTGAACATGTAATTACCACAGTACTGTCTTATCTCTAAGTATAATTACCAATAGTATTGCTGTAGTATTATTATCCTTCTCATCTTCTCTACTACATCCCCTTATTGGTATCATTATGATGATGATGATTATTCTGTTGTTTTGCATGTACATTGAGAGCTTCTGCACCAGAAACAAATTTCCTGCGTGTCTTGGCCAAATAAACTTGGCCAAATAAAGTATTCTAAAAAAAGGGTTACATAGCAATTTCTAACCTGCAGCCTACAGATGCTGCTGAAATCTCTGTCTCTCCCTCTCTCTCTCCCTCTCTCTCACCCCCCCCCCAATA
>JANHFL010010598.1:157447-181772 GCA_032468155.1 Oxyrhabdium leporinum
TTTTGTAGAGATTTTTTTTTCACAAATTAATTTTATTCTGGAAGATGGAATGATTTTGTAGATTTTTTCATTCCATGCATAATACACCAACAACTTGGAAATTAACAGAAACAAACAGACTTCTTGGATAGTAAAAACACTGATATTAGAAGACTGGAAGGGAATCTATTTTCTGTCAGCAGTATATTATTTACTTCAACTCCCTGCTGAGCAAGAGTTTTTTTATCAAGAACTCCACCTGTAGGATTAATAAATAGTTGGAATCCATAATCTATATCAGGGGTGTCAAACTCACCTCATTGCGGTGGCAGCACGTGACATATCGTGACTTTTTTACCCTTTGCTAAATTGGGCATGGGCGTGGCCAGTGCGTGACACATCTGACCCGCGGGCCAGGAGTTTGACAGCCCTGATCTATATGTTTAAGTTCACTTTTACCTTCCACAGGTAAATAGAATAATTTAAATCTTAATTGTATGCATCCTTGTAAAATAATAAATTTATTTTTCAATCAGTGATAAAGCTTCCTTGAGGTTTATCTATTTTATCACTTCAGAATCTATTCATAAAAATGAAATGCTTTTCCTCAGCAATTAAAGTGCCTGTAACTAGTGTGTGTGTCAAATTATTTAGTACTTAGATTTGTCCAAATGTTTCAGCTATGCCCATAGTTTTCTTGGCAACATTGCTGGAATTGTTTGCCATTGCCATTCTTCTGGGTTTGAGTTTGGAAATCCTTTGTCTAGATGCCTTGGCTTTTCTCATGCCTATAGAGCCCTATATCTGTTATGAGTTGGCCTTTCCTTCAGCTCTCTCATGATCTTACTAGCAAGGGTGACCCTTTTAGGAGTGCAAGCTCTTTATGGTATCATTATCAGAATCATTTAAATGACTGAGTTCTCTCACCAGATTAAATTAGCAATCCCTTGGAGGTTGATACAGAGAGCCAGCTTGGTCTAGTGGTTAAGATGTTGACTGCAAACTAGGACATAGAGTTCTAGTCCTGGTTTAGGCATGAAAGCTGGCTGGGTCATTTTGGCCCAGTTACTTTCTCAGCACAACCCACCTCAAAAGGTTGTTGCTTTGGAGAAAATAGAAGAAGGAGGTATTGTGTATGTTGGCCACCTTGAGTTACTTATAAAATAATAAAGATAAAAGATAAAAAGATAAAAAACCAAATAAATAAATAATAAATAAATAAATAAATAAATAAATAGTAATGCTATTTCTGTGTACACAAAGAATGCTCACTGACCCATAATCATTACTATATTACTCAATGTGTAAAACAAAATACAGTAGTTTAGCAAGTGACAATATCTAAATGACCTCATTTAGGCCCAAAGGTTGATCAGGGGCATGCTTGGTTAATATTTGAATGGGAAATTACCAAGGAATACTAGAACTATACCATGGAAGAATACAATAATATACTATTCCCATCATGTTGCCAAGAAAACTGAATGGACCAATCACAAAATTAGCAGTAATTGAGTTAGATTCAAAGTAAACTTTCTTTTAACAATGACTAAGAATAAATGAACTTTCTATAACAGAAATTAAGTATTTCTGCTCTTCAGAAATCCTTGTTATTGCTATATAATATTTCTTATTATTGTTATTGAACTAATGCAAATGTAATAATTTTATCTTTGAGAAAAAATCAATGTTTAATTACAGCTTTCTTTTGTTAATTAAGCATCTATACTGCAGATGTAAAAAGACTTCAATAGACTTTTAAATTTTAAAGAGGAACAAGATTTTCCCATAGGAAAATCTTCATTGGAAACTGGTGGTATCATAACCAAATACCAAGCAGACAAACAACAGCTAGATGCTTTGGCCAGTAGCTTTATAAAGTCACAATTCCTAAAAATGAAAATGCTGAGTTGATGTAATCAAATGCATTATTTGGAAGGAAACCTATCTTTTCCAGAAAAAAAGTTAAATGTGAGTTGATATAATAGAAAGTAAAAAAGGAATGCATACAAGGAGGACAATGAGGCAATGTCACTACAGTTTGCTTTCTCTAAGTAAGTGTTTTATTATTGGTCATGACCATCATGGTAGCAATTTGTACATAGGCAGGTTCAACATGGCAGTGATGTTATAAGAATATTCATAACAACATATCTACTAGTTCTAAAGTTTGCCTTTCCTGTGAAATAAGATGCCCAGAATGTCAATGGAAAGAAGTGGTAATAAGGACATTTGAGTAAAACCCTAATCACAGCTGCAGGAAACTAGAAAAAAATATCGTTGTTTCATACTACTGCCTATTATTCAAAATACTTTTCCATCTGTTAACCATCCAATACTGTGCACTGACAGATGTTACAATAGCAATAGTCAACAGTAAGCTCATATTTTCAATTTAAAATAAGCAACAAGCTATTTTATAACTTACAGTGAGAATATGTCATGTGTTGACTTTCAGAGACAATATCTGGAGCATCCTTGGAGTGGTTTCTGAGGGATATGGAAATTAAAGTTTCATTGATTCTGGTAAAATTATTCTTCTAATGACATTTCTTTATTTTATCATGAAGTTCTATGGGCTACTTATTATTTACAAGTCTAATCAACTTTACAAAGCTCTCTTAAACTTTTTGTCATTAAAGTCTGCCAAGGAATTATGATCTCTAGTCATAATGCATACATTAGATTAGTGTTTATTATATTTCTAATGCAGATTACAAACTACGAATGAAGAACAGTAAACTAGCTGGTATTCTTCAATCACTAACAAATTTCATACATTTGATGAAGAACTGATCTTACCTTTCTTTTGCATCCAGAAATGCCTTGGCAAAAGGGTTGTATTTGATTTTGAGAGCTGTTATCTTGAGGTTCAAGAAAGAAGGGTTCTGTTAAGCCTTTTAAAGGTGACAGTTGATCATTTACCCACATAAGGTTCAATTGGTTTTAATTATCCACAGACAATTCAAATATATTATACCAAGAAGTTATACAAAGGCAAGGCACAAAATGTGAAAGACAGAAAGTTTTCTTCATCGGTACATAATTTAATAGAGCTCTGAGATTTATTGATAGTGTGGGAAGGTAGAATTTTTTGTACCTTTTAAGGAAGTTAAAAAAAGATTTAAAACAATTTCATACTTGAACACTATTTAGATGTGACACTAAACATTAATTTGGACAACTTTAAAAAAATATAAAGCAATTTTCTCAAAAAGAGAAAGCAAACAATCACATAATGATTTTATATTCTCCTTCACTATAAGAAGCAATATACTGAAGAACACAACTTGGTTGGGATTATTGCATATGATTTGCTTGCTATGGGCATTCAGCTGTCCAGTGGCAGCACAGTATTGAATTAAATTGGCCTAGCCAATTTCTGTCTTGATTTTGCAGCTGGAAGAAACTAACTTTCTGATCCAGCAGGATAACTTCTGGTTATTGAATAGCAAGCATGCAAGAAACACATCCTTGTTGATAAGATCAAACAATACTCAAAAAAGGGCAGCGGATCACAAAATTTACTTATACTCCTTTGGACAGTGTAAAGTGATTCTCACAACTAATAAATAAATTGCTTTTGTACAATAGCCACCTACCTCTTCATTCTGGTAGGCAGTCACAGCAATAAACTGAGTTTCAGGAAAAGAACAATTCATTACCATCCTGTGTGGGCCTCCGACTCGAACAATATGAACTTGAGGCTCATATTTATGTAGGGAATTCAACATAATCTAGAATGAGAAAAAGGGAGAAAAAATAATTGAAGATATATTATTTTGTATTCTACAAAAATCTGTGACATATGGAAGCTATTACACAAAGTTGTAGTAATTTTGGTTTCAATGCAAGTTGAGATCCCTGGTAATCAAATAATTTGTGGCCCAAGTATTGCAATTAAACAAACATTTCAATATACTCCCATTATTTCCAAGGTCAGGGAGCTTTCATTTTAAGGCCTATTGCTATATATCAGGGGTGTCAAACTGATGGCATCATGACAGCGTCACATGACGTACCAGGACTTTTTTCCCCTTCACTAAACTGGCCATGGGCATGGCCAGTAAGTGACACATCCGGCCTGCAGGCCAGGAGTGTGACAGCCATGCTATATATGGATCTGAGAAGTCTTCTTTCCCCATCACACCACTCTCAAAAAGGGGGAGAGGGAAAATAAGTAACTAATAACAGCAATAGTTGGTTTATTGCTAATGAACTATGATCAGTTTAATCTCTAGTCACTTTGCCTGGATGACTGTAGGTGCACAAACAGCTGAAAAGTAGGTAAAACAGAGAATAGGCCTGCAAACAGTAACAGCAGACTGAGTCTATTTTGAATACATTTTATATTAAAATTTGAAGGGTTGAGAGATGGAAACCAGGTTGACTACAAATGGTCCATAACTAATAAGGATTCCAGGTTAGGTTTTTAATACATGATTACCCTGTCTTATTCTCAGGATTTTATGAAGGTTCCAGAGATCAACATCCTTCAAATGTGATCCTCCTGCCTTTTCAGGCCACTTCTTCCACCTTTTATTTTCCTAGGGAAAATTTGTTAAGCAAGACAGAAGAAATAGCTGGTGCCTTTTGAATGGTTGAGGAAGTGACCCTCCATTTGAATTCAGTGTTTAAACAATGCAATTTTGCATTGTATTAATTCCATTGCGCTTACTCATAATTGAAGCAATGAGATTTAAGTTTTTTTAAGATCATGGATCTGCGTCAGTACAAAAAGATAGTTCAATTCTTTTACAGTTTTTAGGCTTCCTACAGGAGAAATTGTATGCATAGGAACTGGAAAAAATGAGTCAATTATGGTCACAATGACACCTTACTCCTTTTCTGGGTATCTTAGATATTAACAATTCAGGTGATTGGTTGAGGATGCTTCTTAATGTGAACTAATAGTTAAGCAATAATTAGAATGTTCTGGACCTTGAAATGTAGGGAAGATACATATTGTTTTTGTAGACAAATTATAGTGTTCCAGTTTGGGAAAGAAACAGAAATCTAGGCACTATCTGAATGCTTTGTTGTTGTTGTGCTGAAGCATCTTTCTCTGAAAATCAGTATTAAACAATTGCTACATATAAAAACCAAAGTTGCTGCTGTCCATGCTTTCCCAGTTTTCTTCTTCATGTAAATTCTGGAGGACCCCAGATAAGTATAGAAATGGCCATAAACAAGTCAGAATAGATGTAAATAATATGCAAAGCTGGAAATTCGTTCTTTGCTTGCTAATGGATTTGCTTTCAGATTTAA
Source organism: Oxyrhabdium leporinum (assembly GCA_032468155.1). Classification (NCBI taxonomy): domain Eukaryota; kingdom Metazoa; phylum Chordata; class Lepidosauria; order Squamata; family Cyclocoridae; genus Oxyrhabdium; species Oxyrhabdium leporinum. Next base: position 162,695 of record JANHFL010010598.1, read on the forward strand.
TCCTGCATTCCAAAAAGAAATCAAAGAAAATGTTCATCACTGTAGTCCTAGATGCATATTAAACAAACAAGCCAACAAAGCCAACTTTTCCCTTTTATTTTTAAGGGCCCATAGACAGAATGCCACTTTTTTTCTCGTACAGGTACATACTTTATATTATTATTCCAAAGGCCAAAGATGATTCAATAGAATATTGATAATTATCATGAGGCAAAAGCAAGCACAGTAATTATTTCATTTAGACGAAGCCTTTTATTTGAGTACCTGACTATTGCCAACATCCCACTTACGCACCAAATGGCAAAGGAGAGAAAACAAAGGCTCAAAAACCCGCAATCATTTTCCCCTTCTCTGAAGCCCTATGTAAAAACTCAGCATACAAGGCACACTATGGAGGTAAAAATCCCTGATGGTTAAACCACAGCACACTCTGTCTCTCTTGACATCAAGGAGTCCATTAAAATCTGAAAGCTCCAATTAAAGCCTGTTTATTCCTGTTTACATTTGGACTCCATGGAATAATTGGCATCTGTGGGTGAAGAGGCCTCTAAGGGCCCTTCTAATTGCATAAATGCACCCTTGATCATTCTTGATTGGTAGAAGCCAATGACTCAAGCCAAGAGGCCTACAAAAAAAAAGCCATGATGCCATACCTGCCCATTGCCATTTAGTTTATTGGTAAGTTTCACTTTGCTAAAAGATACTGTGGCCTTCATCCAGTGTGCTCCAAAGTTGGGTGAGTCTGGATGGATATAGACACAGCTGTGGTTGGATGGCTCTGGTTTTCCAGCAGGAACCCATTCTCCATTCACATACTTCCAGCGGTGGCTATCAGTTGGAGCAAAATCCAGCAGAAAAGAATACATAGCATTTGGATCCAACCCCGAAACACTGATCTTTAAAACTGGAAACATCCGCCTGTATGAGAAACAATTATATGTGAAATTAAGTCTTTTTAAATTTAGGGAATAATTTGTTTTAATTGCTCATTTTCTAAATTAACATATTAATGAGTCACTTGATGACACCAAATCTTTTCACTAAGAAAGACAGATAACACACATTCCTCTTCTGTTTTGCATGGATAGTGCTATGAAGTATGAGGTCTTGCAATCAACACAACTTGTTCTGTTCCTAAAACAATTGACTAGGAAACATAGTCATCACAAATATTTGGCTCATTATTCAACAGTCTCTACATTCAAGGATATGCTACATAATGATAATTAGTCTAAAGGCTGGTTGTTTTTGGTAGTGCATTTAATTTTTTCAATCTATTTGCCAATGCAGAATGAGGAGAACCAATATTAAAGCACTGAAAGACTAACTTTTTATTTTCAGGAAGTATGGGAACAATCTTTTCACGGCTTTCCTAAGCAGCACATTCTGGAAGGCAGGAAAAAAAGACAATTTTAACTGAATTCAGAATATTTAAATTGGAGATGTTCACATGTTGGAAAAGGAAAAGTACATGCATTTATTTGTTTATACTCTGTTCCTGGGAACTCTGTGACTATCTAGATTTTGAAATACTGTACGTAGGTCTCAGCTTTTCTCTCAATGGTGAGTAGGGCTGGTGAAAGTTGTAATGCAACATTTGGAGGTTAAAGACTTATATTTTTCATATCATTTGTGTTTATTATTGTGTATGTGAACCATTTTTCAAGACCTATTCCAACTATTATTGATCTCAACTTATTTCAGTTTTTAGTTCCTTTCCTTAACCTCATAATGTCTGGAGGAAAACCATTTCTTCTTCTCCTCTCCTCCTTCCTTCTCTTCCTCTTCCTCCCATGGTTGAGAGTCCTGGCCAACTTATTAGATTTTGATCTTGTTTATTATGCTTTTATTTACATTATTTACAAAATGAATAATATGTGTGTTACCTAAAATAGAGATAAAAATAATTCCTGTATCATAATATAGGATATCACAGTAGAGGATAAGATATCCTATCTGATGACCTATTTAAATAGTCAATGAGAAAAGGAGAAAAAAAATACTTCCTGGCTCCAACTTATTAAAAAAAAAACCCTCTATGTCTTGAAATTGATTAGCATGGAAAATAAAGAGGCAGGATAAATATGGCCAATGCCAATTCCCTTTGATTAGTCCATTGGTTATCCTATACTAGTAATCTTCAAATGGTTGTTTTGCATTGTTTGTGCTCCATTATTCACTACTTAAAGTTTGGGGGAAACCTAGGAATATTTCAGGTTTAGTCTGTTTTATTTATATACTTACTTAGAGGATTTCTATTTTCTCTTTTTACTCCAATTAAAACACTTAAATCATACTTGGGAGCAGTTTGGGATGAGGATGAGGAAGATCCAGATTCAAGTCCATCATGAGTCATAAAAATTCACTGGCTGTCTTGGGTTCTGCTATTTCTCCTAAAGCAATATATCCCACAGAATTGTTATTTGGGGGAAAATTTTGAAGAGGGCTATGTATGTTGCCTTTTGTTTGCAGAGGAAAAAATGTGATATAAAAATAAAGAATAAATGAAAAGTACTCAATCTCAGAAGATTTGAGATCTTTTACGCCATTTTCCCTAGCCTGTGCTATCTTGAGATTAAATCTTCCATCATATTAGTCAGAGATGGTAAAAGCTGTAGTCTAGCACTTCTAAAGAGCTCCAAAATATAAATATACATCAAACTGCCTAGATATAAATATGCATCAAACTGTCCCAAAGGTGCTTTTTTTTCAGGAGGCAACTGGACTTTCTGTTTTTTTCTTTAAAGACATTTCACTTCTCATCCAAAAAGCTTCTTCAGCTCTGACAGGATAGCGCTGAAGAAGTAAAACATCTTCAAAGAAAAAAACAAGAAAGTCCAGTTGCTTCCTGAAAAAAAAAAGCACCTTTGGGACAACCATGACCAGGATTACTGTGAATCTCTACAGACTCTATATCAAACACATTCTATATACTGCCATAAATTAAAACTCCATGTATGTATTAAATCTTGATGTAAAAATACTACCTATTTCAACATCAGTCTTTATAATTCTTGGAAAAACATTGTGATGACTTTTCCTGCTATGCATGGATTAACTTAGACTTCATAAACTCATCTGTGCATTCTTTTTTGCCAATGAACCAAATTAGCAAAAGCAATAGTGATTACTCAGAAAAGAAGTAAAATTAGAGAAAGAAAACTTTGAGTAATAGCACAAGCCAAATCAAAACTACCAAATTTCATACCCATGGGCTATGATAACAGGGCTTTGAGGTGAAAGCAGTCGATAATTATATTATTAATACTTGCTCAGGCATAATATTTCATAACTCTTTAGTCAACTGAGGGGTTCTTAGAAAAAGATTTATCAACTGAGGGGAAAATCTGAGTGAATTTTCACTTTATAAATTGTATTAATGTTTAATTCTGTACTTCGGAATTGAATGCTTGATTTTGCTGAAATGCAACTGTTAGCAAACACAGCCAGAATTTTACATAATGAAAATACAACAAGTTACAATTTAGCAACTTAAAGAAATTCTTAGAGTTCCCATACAGATACATATTATTCCTTAAGCATCCTTTGCATAATTGTTATATTCTCTTTAGCACCCTTTCAGATATATAACACATTCTAGTCAAGTTTCCCATTAAAATGTGACAATGCAAAACTATAATCCTTTACTATATGATCGATCTTGCAGTATATTTTCACAGGATTTTTTTACATGAGTTCCTATTTGTACATAGCCCTGTCTACATCTCCCATCATAAAGACCACAATAGATCCTCTATTGGTTGATGGATTATGTACCACCAAGCCACCAACTTCTACTGATCATGTACATAGATTTTCTCCATGATGATGATACATATTGAATACATTTGGCCTTCACGTGATACTGACCACTGGAACTGAGATCTGTAGATAATGTGTTCCCTCTTATTGTAACCACTAGAAAAACATAGTTCATGGATTCTTTTAGATAGGGGGCTCCTAGCACTATCTAGAATTTCCTCACTAGTGACTTACAGCATTTGCTATTCACATGCATTCATTCTGATGCCAACATGACGGTAATGAGCACAAGCTTTATATTATTTCAGCAGTGATTGGCTCTGTTGTGGTTTAAGTCACTATTAGAAAAAAATGTACAAAATGGATTGTGACATAGTTCCATATTTTCACCCCAAAGAGTTTTTCTATGGAAAGAAAAGATGGAACAAATAATGGGGAAGATAAGGTTAGAAGAGAAGCCAATCAAGAGTGAACGATCTTCCACGAGAAATGACTTGCAAACAGCCCAGCAGGACACAATGTTAAATATGCTTGGACAAAACCATGCACAACCACTTTATCATGTATAAATATTGTAAGACTGCATTATAAACTAATCAGAGCTTTTCATGATCTGCATATGTGATGGGTAAAATCATTTTAATTGGTTTACATTATGTCATTTATATATTTATGTTGGTTTTGCATTTTGAAGTTTATAATGCTTTAAGTCTTCTTAAGAGTAAATATGTATTTACCATACACAAAACTAACCTCTTATATGGTACAGGAAATTTATGATGCCCAATGGGACCCTCTCATAAGACACAGTGTTTCAGAAAAGAACTTGAACATTTGGTTCAGAAAAAGATGAAGCTTTGCTTCTTTTATTAAGATACTTGCATATGTAAATATGCTGCATCAACATCTATTCAATACACCTAAAGAAGATAGTTCACTTGCTTTTAAGCTGTCAATAATAGCATCTCTCAACAACCACTAATATGCAAAAGGACTTGCTATTTATACACAAATATATAAAAAATATTCAGGATGCAGTCCGCCAGCAAACTATCCAAGTTCACTTGAAAGAAGTGGAATAATGGCAAGACTATAACCCTGTTGTCATGCAGTTTTTATTTATTTCTACAGATCTTAAGAAGAACGTCTCCAATGAACTGCAAATCAATCACAGTTGTTGTTCTATGTAGTAAATTCACTTCACCATTCACTGTAGCAAAAGAGAAGGTGAACACTCACCTGCCATTCTTGGTGACAATCATCTCATTTGTAACTTCTCTGAACCTCTGCCACAGGGCAGAATCTTCCAAGATAACCTGGAGTTGTTTCTCAGTAGGGTCTCCTTTGTCTCTGCCAGCCAGGAGTTCATTTTCCACCACATTGAGCAGCCTGGAGATGGTGCAGTCACTGTGTTTCTTACAGCCCAAATCAGTCATGGTGACTCTAATGTCAGAAACTTCTCAGGTTATTTTTAAAAAAATGAAAGAGGGAAGCCTTCACAATCCCCTCTGAACCTAAGCCCAAACTAATTAATTAGTCACAATGGAACAAAAGGGCCCACCTCAGCCTTTTGCCACAGACTTGTTCTTTCCTCCACTACGTCCCAACACGATGATGACACCTGCATGTTAAGGTTTTAACATGAACACACAACCATGTCCTAATTACCAACTGTCAGGTGGGAGGCAGTCTGATTAGGCAATTGGCTGCTTCTGAAGACGAATCTTCCATTCAATTTGTTAAGCTTTTATCTTTCTGAGGAGGGTCTAATTATTCTGCTCAAGAACTATATTTCCATTAATGAAAATGATTTAATGTCTCAAATGAAACAATGAATGGAAAGCAAATCTGTGCAGATTTGCAAAATCAAACTGAAAAGGGAGATACAAATGGCACTGAAAAGCAAACTGTATGATATACAATATTAGCCTTTCTTGAGGCAAGTGTATTTCCCTGTGTTACATTATATCATTGTCAAGAAAAACATTTATGTTCCTCATCAAACTATATTCATGCACTGGAGAACAATTCATAGGAGCTTCTTATTTGCAAGCCAGATTCCCAAATTCTAGGGCAGCATTGACCAATTTATGTGCTTTTGGAAATATAAAGGATAATGTGGACAGTATTTGGCATAAAGCATATAGGATATTGCCATACAATAGACCACAATACTGTTTTCTCTTGGTTAGCAGGAATTCCAACTTGTTACTATGTTTTTTAAAATGTAAAACTCTTTTTTATTGATTTACACTGCAGTTTTCATTGATTTCCCACCTAAAATGATGAGAAATTAAGTTTTTGCAAATTTAATATTTTACTTATTCAGTATATACAGTACAGCTGCCACTCACCAAGAGATTCTAGATTGCTAACAGTGTTAAAGTTATATCAGAAGAAAAATACCATGTTGAGGGCAAGCGAAAGTTCTCATAGACCACATGTGGCATTGAGGTTCCAACCCCAAAATGAGGTGGGTGAAGACAGGATGATATATTCTAATGTTTCTTGTTCATGCTATCATTCAAAATTGATAATTATTTACCATCTGCTAATAGGCTACCTACCACCAAATATAGACCACTGACGAATAACTGTAGACTGTGGTATCCTTGGTGCTCTTTGAGTTTGTTTTCCTGCAGATATTTCATAACCTGACTGGGTAACATTATCACTGCTACCAGTAGTGAGTGTGGGGTTTGCTCCTTTTTTATATACAGTATCATGCTTTGCCATGTTGCTGGGGATATGGTTTTCTTGGTTCAAGAAGAAACCAAGGAACCACTTTTCTTCTTGGTCAAGGAGAATACATACTCCCCAATGCAAGTGTTTTATTATTTATTTAATATTTATTAAATTACTAGGCTGTCCATCTCACTAATATAGCTACTCTGTATAAGCAGAGAGCATATACACTCACTAGCATTGATATTACTTAATCAGATGATGAAACATCTGCAAGCAAACAACTACCTCAGAGAGCACCAAGGACTCTGTAGGATTGGCAAAACTTGGGTTAAAGGAAGGATCAGCCCAGAATCCCTACGTAACCATAAGTGAGCTAAGTCCAACTCCCTTGAATTCTATGGACCCCTATTTAACTCCAAGCAGGTACTAACTGTTGGTTGAGAAATTCCTTTGCATAAACTGTTAAGCAATAAATCAGTTTAATGGGACCTTCACATGTGGAACTGAGTATTTTGTACCTGACAGACTACACAATTTAACTCTGAGCTACATGGATTTCTTCTATTGAACATCTGTACAGAAGGGCATTAACTAAATGTCCTGCTTCTGGCTGCTTGCTGTAGTAGCAAGAGAGTGAAATATATGAATCAAATCTAGGAGGTGAATATGATAAACCACTTCAAGTGAACAGTTATTAAGGAAAATGAATTGACAAGTCTGTTGGATTAAGAGCTTTTGGTTCATAGACTGAATGCTGTTTGCAAAGTATTTTTATCTACTTCACATAAACTGTTTCTATTCCTAAAACTTTACCCAATGCTCACAAGGGTGTTGTATGGAAATTGTGCTCTCCATGTAAAAGAAATAATTTTGCTGATAAATAAGTAGCAGCACCTAACACTGCTCTGATCATCATACCACAAATTAAACCAAAAATACTAAGATAGCCTACCAATCATTATTTTAATAAGTAGGACAACTGTTTCCTGAGGAGGCATCAAATATTGTTACTAATAACTGGATTTACTGCTTCTTCATAATTTTATGGAGGTAGACTTAGAATCAATATTTACTGACCCTTTCCAGAAATAAATTTTCCCGAGAATAGCAATGGACTACACTCACAATAGTGATGCTATAATGATGAGGGTGTCTTGGAACAATATGGAAATGTTGTTCCATAGTCTTCTTTCAAGATGATTCCTCAGCTTCCTGATCAAGTACTGACCTCATGTTTCTGGTGGTTTTACCATTCAAGTATTAATCAGTTGTAATCCTGCTAAGCTTCTTGAAATCAACAAGTTGGCAAGATGCTGCCACTGGTTGGACTCTTGGAACACCTGTCGTTATTAATGGGACGTCTTAAATTAGGCTTATCAGCATGATACCTAATAGTCTTTAATTTCTAGAGCTCAGTGGATAAAGTATTCCTTAACAACATAATGAATGAAAAGTGTTTGGCAAGAGTCAAACTTTCTGGACTTTATGCAGATAAGTGAATTGATGGTTCATCCAGACTCTGTCAGCTTCTCTGAAATTTATGAAAATAGAATGTTCTATATGCTGTTAATATTTACCTATACATTATTGCTGTACATAAGCCCTGCTGTCTGTGAATCTCGGTCACCAGCAGAAGTTAATTGGTCCTTTTCCTGAATATGTCTGCTAAAGTAATGAAAAGACTAATCTTTTCTAAATCACTTCAAGTCCAATAATTACTGATGGTGTCAAACCTTGATTAAAGAATACCAGAAAACCTGCTGTCTTTTTGTCCTTTGTAATTATGACTCGGCATTGGATGTCATGGCTAGATAGATATTTAGTTTCCTAGCTTCTGGAACTGAATGTTCAGGAAAGAGAATCCATTCAAATGGGACAGGAGATGGACAGAATGAGTTAGCTTCTCATGGATTTCATTTGACCAAGAATTTTCTATTATATTATTACAGTCAGTAGAAAAGTCTGTAGGAAAGTACAACTATTAAATATCCGTTAAAGAGGAAACATATTGTTTTAATTTTTTTTACTGCTACATGTAAGCAGCTGTTAGCTTCAAAGAGTTTCAGATTTTGTTGATTATTTCTCGGTTCTGCTGAAGCAAGCAAAAGACATTTCTGAAAATGTTTCTCTGCCTCAATCTACTTATAAAACTCCATATATTAAGTTTGCGCTGTAACTATATGAATGACAAATAGTTGAACAAATCTAATAGGGACAATCCTCTGCAAATTAGATCTCTGCTTAGATCTTATTAGACACATAATTTGGATGACTAAGGCAGGATATATCCTACCATAGGTACACACTTGTTGTATTCTCATCCTATTATAATGTTACAGAGCATTGGTGCAACCAGATAGGTAAGGAGGGTAAATTTTGTTAGCACTTGGCAAAAGAGCAGAGAAAATCAATGGTCCAGAGCTTCTTAGAAAATTGAAAAGCATCCCAGAATAAGGCAATGGCAAATCACTTCTGTATGGTTGGCAAAAATAAATAAATTACATCGCCAATGCCATGTTCATAAAAGCACCAGAAGTTGGGTTTGATTGTCCAGCATTTCATGTAAACCTCACTCACTTTTGACTAGGATGAACTAAACATCAAGATGGAATTTTTGTATTCAAAGTGTAAACTATTAAGAGACCTATTTGTTCAGAGCATGTTCATTTTTTGTCTTCCTGTCAATTGTCTCCAATTCTCAGAGTCTGCCTGAAAAAGTCTCTCCAATTTTTTGGCAAGGTTTTTTAGGAGTGGTTTGCCATTGCCTCCTTCCTAGGACTGATAGAAAGGGACTAGCCCAAGGTCACTCAGTTGGTTTCATGTCAAAGGCAGGGCTAGAACTCACAGATTTCCAGTTTTTACTCTGGAAGAACCAAATTGGTTATCGCATGGAATAGCAATTATGTAGAAGCAGAACTGAGCTTCAGGTTAAATATTTCAGAAAAATTTTAAAAGCCACACATTTTAAATATAGGTCACAGGTTTTTAAAGATTGTTACTGGTAGTTAACTGGTAGTTAACACGTATCTGTATTAACCATTAAGTTAATTAAGTATTATGGAGAAATAAAATTATTTTAATAGAAACATTAGGTTTTACTGATAAATTTGCATTATAACCAACAACTGTTGTCCAATTATTTTCAGTTTAATTTTAGATAGCAACAACTTAGATTTCTGTTTAATTCACCATTTAATTCCTTCATCTATACCTATTTTATGTGATCAAAATTAGTAAAGTTTATTTGAAATATTGTTAAACTATGAATTGAAAAGGTTTTATCTAAAGCTTTAACACACTGTCAATATGATTATACTTGCATATCATTTTTTTAATGTAATCAAAATCTAGACAGCTTTAATGGATTTATTTTCCCACATAATACCTTTTATGAACCAGGAATTTTAGGATAATTTCACCTATTCACATTCCAACTCATAAACATGAAAATCAACATGATTATTACAGTATATTCACAGCAATGTGTTCTCAGAAGATATGGTTTCAGTAGCAAGTTTCACAACTCTGAACATTTCAACGAAGTTGACTTTAGGAAAAACACAATACAGACATGCATTGTGAAAACACTTTTATTACAAGAGATATAGTACTGAAAAAGAGTTCCTTTCAAAAGATATTTTCTTCTAAGGCAAACAAAATTTCCAGCACAGAAGAGAAAAGATTACAAAAGCCAGTGTACAAAAATGGAATGTTTTTTCAAACAAAAAAAATCAATAGCTTATTAAAAGGTTGTGGAAAACATTCAACAGAGATGTGTTTTTTTCTGCTGTTACACAAAGAAGAACCAGTCTTTGGCTTATTAAAGTAGCTGTATCTTTAACAAACCTTGTATGACTGCTTCAAGCCAAAGAGGTTTTTAAGTACTGTCTTTAAGCTTTGCACAAAGTGGTTTAATAGTTTGAAGAGGGGTGATTCATTTGCACTCTTCTGCACTCTTCAAAAGTAACTCTTTTGAACACTTTGCACAATTCTATTATGGAAATCCTGCTAACATGACTGGGTCAGACTATAGAGGTAGTCCCATTTCCCATGTCCCTCAAATAAATATATATCCCAAACAGATCACATTACTTATATTTAGCTGTGGAAATACTTTAGAGCACACTTGCAATTAAGCCAGAGTTTATCATAAGAGTACAGTAATAATGCATAAAGATAAGTAATTTAATAAACCGACATTATGAGGGGGTAGGAAAAATTACAAGAAAAAATTCTTATTCTATATTTACTAAAACATAAAGGCTGAACATTGACTCAGAAAGTTATTGAAAGGCCATATAACCATATCAAGACAATAGTGCCTTTGCTCCTTTAATACATATTTAGCAGCGAAAAGCAATGACTCAGAGATGATATTCTTACAAGACATTCAATACCTTGAATAGTATTATATTAAACATATGTAAAAATATACCTAACAAGAATTCAGCAAGGTCAAAAATTGGAAGTTACTCAAACTGAGTTTACGAATTCAATTAGTGTTGGATATGTACTGTAATATTTTAAGTGTCAGACAAGACAGAGCATTTATTTGTCTTAAAATGCAAGATCTTACTATTGGCTCTAACAGGTTCACATTCTGTAAGCAAAGACACAATTGCAACTGGAATTATCTTAGTCTCTCCCCAAAATAAGGTTCCTACTTCAGACAGACATATTGTACAAAAGGTTATTTCTTCAAAGATTTAAAAAACTGGGCAAAATATACTTAAAGGGCTATGTTTCTCATTTGCTACCCTTCTTAAGCACTGTTTCCCAATTTGACGACTCCATGAGGACTTCATGCTGATTAGGAAATTAGGGGATTTTGTTTCAGCTTGGAGATCATCAAGCTGGAGAAGGCTAACATGAAGCAACAAGATGTAAAGGCAGGAACTGATAGCTGTACGTCTCAGTGTGATTCAATCCAGTAGTTTTCATAAAGTAATAAATTTCTTATTGTGGATGTCTGCATTTTCCAGCATTTCTATTACTACCCTTCTGTTACTCTAACAGAAGTAGACATAAGATGCATTGCACGTCAGTAACAGCAATTTATGTTACGTTAAATTCAATTCTCTGAAGATATTAACAAGGAAAATGGTAAGATGATTTCAGCTGGTATTCAAAAGAAAGAATACATATAGTTACGAAATCCAGGGGGGGGGGGCCGCTGAGGGTGGAATCAAGGAAGTTTCACCAAATCCTTTAAGCTTATACAATAATTTATCACATTATATTCAAGTGACCCTAAAAACCAAGACAGAAGGTATGAAGCTTAGAGTTAAATTGTTCACCACAATTTACTCCGAAACAAGTCTTTTACAATGTTGTCCCCAATCTTTTTCAGTGCTTCAGAAATGCATCAGGAAGAGACATCATCAACTTAAATTCTGACTTTTGTATTTCAGGAGCCTCCTTGTCTACTATAAGAGAGTTTGCAATACCACTATCACTAAAAACTACACATTGCTTCACTATAAAAACCTAATATATATATATATACTTAAATATCTGTAGAATATATTCAAAATTTATAATGTACAGATCTGGACAGTTTTACATTGTAAGCAGTGATAGTTTTAAATGCTCCCACAAAAAGCAGATGCAGGAAAGAATCATATCTGTTCATTTTTTAAAACCGAGGTCTTGTAGACCTAATTTTAATACATTACTTAGAATTGTCTGACCTGTATTTGTTTACAATCAGTGTATACAATTTTGTGCTTCATTCATAATGAGAGTTATAATAAAAGTGAATTATTTCACAAATATCAAATTTACAAATCTATAAATATGCTTGCTTGGTAAGCAGCACAATACAATTATAGAGCTATACCAAACTAGTTAGACAGATACAAACATTGGTTCCACTGTGTACAAAAACAGAGCTAATGTGGCTACTTCTCACTGGGAAACTTCTGTGCTCTGCTATCCTGTGTTAGTCTCTTTCAAAAGACGAAAGAGAGCAGAACAGGCTGTATAATGAACATAGATAGTAAAACATTTTTCTTTTGGCAATAAATGTTTACAGTTCATGAATTCCATCAAAGGCAAAATTATTGGATTTTTTATTTAAATAAGCCTAGCACAGCACCAAGATAACCAACTGCAAAAACTCTCAAATAATTCTTAACATGTACACACACTAATTTTACTTCTTATGAGAAATAACCAAGGAATATGCCAATGCAAAAAAGAGGAAAAAAAGGAATGCAGCAAAATTGCCAATATACTAGCATCCGGCACTTTAAATAATCCCAGGATACTATCCTATTGGGAAATCAAAGCATGAAACATAATATGATTATACAGAGTGATTAAACAACCAAATATAAAATATTGAAAGAAAAGATAGGATGAGAAAAGAAGGCACTCAAAATCTGAGATGTTTGTCTCCCCAGTTAGATTATGGTACACTTTTAAGTTATACAAGTAATATCTGACCAACAAGAAAATACAAATGAGAGAGGCACTGCAGTGGCATCAAGGAGAGGAGAAATTTTCAGAATATAAGTTAGCAATAAAGGCAGAAGTCTAGATTTTATTTCATTTCAAGGCCACATGTGTAAAAGTCTATAAATAGAAATGCTTGGAGAAATCTTATCTATTTTTATGATTCCCACTTTTCTCCAGTTACTGATTCTCTTGCTTATCAGACACTAATTCATGTAATTTAAAGAAAGGAATTGTACTTTCTATCCTGTTAGACAATAAATTAATTCCAGGAACTCCCTCATACAATTTGCAATCAGATTTTTAGAACGTAAAGGGACATTTGGAAATGGTCTCTTGATAGCATGTAACTAAAAGAATGTTATTGAGAAAAAAATCACCACATGCTTAGCTAATGTTTTACAAAATGTAATCTTTCCTATGGACTTTTTGATAGAAACCTCTTGATAGAAAGTAGTAAAATGCCATCCCATCCCATCCCTTTCACAATTACTAGCATATCCATTTTATTTCCAAAATAAAATCATCAGAAGAAAAGATTTTTTGTGGCATACAAAAAATTAGCTTTGCAAGTGAAGACGAAACATAATTTATCTTGAAATTTTCAAAAATGTGTTATCTTCAAAAGAATATATGGTATCTTTGTCTTCTAATTAACATGTTAACTTAACACCTTAATGCTTTGTTCTTAGGCAGGTGTGTGCTGTTTCAAGAATCATTTCGTTGTGCAGGTGTTGTAGTCCTCAGTGTAAGAAGATAGCCGACTTAGCCTGCAAAAAGTAGCCAAACCAAAAGTTTTATAAGTAATTTCTCCATTAATTATCTGATTTATCTTAGGGAAGGCAGAAAACTGTTTTTCTAAAAAGTATATTGCAGTTTCAAACGGGAATACACTGTTGGTAATAGAATATATTAACTGCAGTAACAGAAGGCATTTTGGGGGGAAATAAACAGAAATGCATATTCCATTTTTAAAAAATTGCAAATCTCCAACAATCTGTTCTTTAGTTTGTAATTCAGTTGCTGATAAATGTCCTCGGACTAGAACTCACATGTAGAAAAGCTTTTGAAAATAAAAAAAAAAGTTTACTAACTAGAAAAATCATAGCTTTTACTGCCTTATTTTATGTAGAGGTTAATTAAAGGGATATATACCTTAATAAACCTGTTTTACTTTAGGATATTATTTTAATCCTCACAGTGAATTGGGAACTATTCCCCAATTTTATTTTATTTTTCATTTTTTTAAACAAATGCTAAACTCCATGTTCTCTGGAGCGGAGAAAATATATCTAACAAACAAAATGGAGGATGCATCCTTTTAATTCCTCTCTTTTGAACATTACCAGAGTCAAGTCCAGCTCCTCTCTCAGACCCAAATTGACCCTCCCTGGTCCCAAATCTCCCACCTAAAACAGAGGGCAGAAACGTCCTTGCCAGCTAACAGTACAGCCCAATGAGAACTAATAAAGGAACTACAACATAGTAAGAAACTGAAACACCCCAACCTTCCATCTGCTTATTAGCTGATGACTTCAACATTTCATCTCCTTTACAATAGACTTCCCCAACTCTGCTGCCCTCCTGAAAGGGCCACTTTGCCTAGTAACTTATCCAAACTTATCCAAGGAACACTGACAAGGACTTGCCCATCTTCCCCAACCTGGACAGCACATCAGATCTCTAGAATATTGCAATATTCATGGTTTCTTCAGTGTTGTGTTCTGTACTTCTGAATTTTGCATAACATTTTCAGACTACCTTAAAAATGCTGCATGGAATGTCAAACATCTCTCCAAGGCCCTTCCAAATGTTTGTAGAGCCCTTGTCTTTGCTATAAATTAAGGTGAACATGGCTAAAAATAAGGATATAACCATTGCACTCTAATGTACCAGTCACTGTATCTTCTGGAAGTTATTAGGTTGTTTGTTTACCTGTTATGTGAAGCATGCAGCAAAACATTTTTTCACAGCATCCCTGTGGGAAGAAATGCTGATGAAGCTAAGGGTGACTAGATTTAGACAACACCAGTATATTTAGGTATAGTTCATTAGCAAAGCTACAACTGACAGGGTTTTGCCAAGCCCAAATCCAATGATCCATATTATGACTTAAGGCGGTATATGAACCTAGGACCTGCCTTATTTAAACCAACCACACTAAGCAAACTTTCTCCATATTTCCTTTTAATCCAATCTCAAAATTCATATCTCCCATGAAATCCTGACAAGGACTAATCTTGATATTTATTACACAGAAAGTCCTCAGTATCATAATTTTGTATTTGTCAATTCTTTTTTTCTTCAAACTAGAGTTGTCCAATGCTACTCTCTGAATTAAACACATACCTATAAGTCTCCATTTTCTTTCCTTTCTTCATCTTCCTTTGTCATAATATAGATTAAAACTTTTCAGCATCCACTTGTAAAGTAACTCTCTATACTGATGGCAGTATTTCACTAAAACAATCATGTACCTATCATTCCTGCCAGGAAATATATAGTTTTTGTAAGTAATTCTTGGATTTCTGGCACACAGAACAGCCTTTTATTAAGGTTAGTTTGACTTTCCAACCCATACAAATCACAGAAGAAATGTGTTTGTCCATGAACAAAATGCAGGCAATCAAGATTACCTTGCAAATGGTATGTAGGAAATGCTGTACCTAGAAAAGGAATAGCACAAATCATTAGCAAGAACAAAAAAAATCACCTTCCTCTCACAATTCAACATTGTTAACACCCTACATTACACATGGCTGAACTCAGATGCTGGGCAGCAGATATATACTGCACTGCAGTGTGCCAAGTTAGGCCATGCTGAAATACACTAAGACTAAGTATTGCTTTAATTTTAAAATCAATTTGTATAAGGCTGACTTCTAAGATAGCAAAGACTGATCTCAGGGACAAGGAATGAAGTTCCAGGGAATAAGGGCACCAGAACTTTCTCTATGTCACTTTGGCCATGGCTGATCAAGGAGATAAATGCTATGCATTTAAGATATGAACTTTGTCAGAACATTTGTAATATCATATTTCACTGCATGTAAGCAGAAATGTAAGTATTATATGCCCCCAACTATGTCTGCCATGGATTTTCATTTTATAGAGATGATGTGAATTTTTCATTATTTTGGATGAAGAGAGTTAGTGGGAATGAGAAATTATGTCAAGAAAGTAATTCATCTCCATTCATATAAAATTTGATAGTGGAACTATGACCTATTTTATTAGATAATCAAAGAAGATCTGGGGTATCAATGTGACAGGAATTAAACATAGATTGCTATTATATATTTGGTTCAACATTGCTAAATTAGTAGGTTATTCAACCAAAGTAATATGTTTTCATTCAAATCCAAATTATTTTAGGAAATCTACAAGAATGGATTTATTATTCATATGTTCTTAAATATATTCAAATATTAATTCTAATAAAAACTGCTTTAGTGAGCTAAACATTATTAAATGTTTAAGTCATCATATTTGTATGAATGGCTGCATATCCTAATGAGTTTACAAAAAAGAAAAATGTTAAAATGAATGCAGCATCTAAACTGATTTTCATACATGCATATGCAGGTGTATGAAATCCAATGCTAATTCATCTTCAGTATTTTAAGAAGCTTGATAAGCAATTGAGAAAGTTTTATGGGATTGGCAGACCCACTGTTTTCTTTAACTAAAATTACCATCTTCAAATGAAAAGGAAATTTTAATCTTCTGGATTTTCAGTGATATCACTGGGAATCTTTTTGGTATTCAACTGATTTGTTTAAAAAAAATTGAGTATAATTGAAAAATTATTTGATCCTCATATCTTGGTTGAAGTCTGATTTTTCTTTTAGCTAGGATTGAGTTGTTTTTATCTTATTAGTCTACTAAACATATTTGGAGGATTTAAGGTAGAAGTTTAATTCTGAGACCTGTTTACAAGAAAAACTCATACTTTGGATAAGTGTAACATAAAGATTACAATAGATTTTTTTAAAGAACCTGGGCGCAAACGAGTTTTGTACCTTAAACCAGGTTACTCTCCTTTTAACTACTGCAAGAGCTTTTGGAAATGGCTAAAATATTCATTTGAAATATTCATCTGCTTTACTATTCAGTTTGGCCCCTTCTGAATTCCACAAACTATTTGTTTTACTGAAAAACACTGAAGATTTTAAATTAACAAACTATAGACTAATCCATGTTAGGTTTTTTCCCCCCCAAGATTCTGGAAGTGCCCTTTTTCTAGAGTTGTGGAGTCACAGAGAGTGACTTGCTCAAAGTCACCCACCTGGTTTTATACCTAAGGCTGAGTAGTGTCTTGGTTTCTAACCTGTTACCTTTAAATATTACCTCAAACTGACTCTTTAATAAAATGTTAGAACTAAAATTCATATGCCGGGAATAACCAGGAGTTCAGATGCACAACGAGTCAAATCTCATCAGGTAAGAGATCAAATGTTCATGCAATCCTGCCAATCACTGCCTTTGCATTATATGCAAACGTGGGCATGTTTTCTAATGTGAAATCCAATGAAAACAGATACTTAGGGCAATGCCTTCAAAATTCCTAGGAAATTAGGAAAAATATCTTGGCTTCATTATGGTATACTTTATGTAAAAAGAATTCAAGGTCTATGAAGATATAAGAAAGACTTTTGTTCCTGGATGCACAAGAACTTCCAATTATTGCCGAAGATCTATGTACACAAGAAAGCAAGCCAAGAAAAATGAGGTGATACATACCATGCCAAGGCAAAGAATTGTAAAATGCAAAAGAGGATAGTAAGCCCTTTATTATGCCACTGAAAAGAAAAATATAGTTATAACTTAGACAACAATTATTTACAAATAATTTTATTGACATATCAGTCACATTGTAAAATTGATTACTTACCCAGAAAGCTGAACACAGAGTTAATATGAGGCATAACTAAAAAAAAATATAAAGAGAGAAAGTATTTGAATAAGAAATGTTATCTACCCTAATAGCTAGAAATAAATAAATGGACTAAATAAATTTAATTTAAGGAAGCGTAATAGTAATACTATTACTATTGCTTTAATAGTAATAGTACTATATAATAGTACTTACAGTACAAGTACTTAATCTTGAAGTAAACAATTAAAAAGCAGATGTGTTTGTAGTTGCTCTTTATCCCCATACAACATAAAAGTTTCTGGTTCATGCCAAATCTAAGTTTTCTTTTTTTGCAAGTATGTACTTTCTAAATTCTAAATTAATTAGGAATTATACTTATGCAATTTATTGATAGAAGACATCAGAGAAATAAAATAGTGGGTAAAATATTTCAGCACCTTTTCTGAAAGATTAAAACCCATGTCCAAATACTATAGCAGCAATACTACAGAGATCCATTTACAATAACATTAAAAAGTAAGCAACAACCTAAAACCTCCATAGCAAAGCAAAACAATTCCTACACCCCAATTTTCTATAATGGTTCATGTTTATAATATGTATATTTAAAAGATAACAATGATGAAGCAAACAGAGAATCTGCAAGTAAGATATGTACTGTATCAAACATTACTGAATTACAAAATAATAGAGTTGGAAGGAACACTGGAGGTCTTCTAGTCCAACTCCCTGTTCAGGCAGGAAACCATATAGCATTTCAGACAAATGGTTGTCCAATCTTTTCTTAAAAACTTCCAGTGTTAGAATATTTGCAACTTCTGGAGGCAAGTTGTTCCACTGATTAATTGTTCTAACTGTCAGGAAATTTCCCCTTAGTTCTAGGTTGCTTCTCTCCTTGATTAGTTTCCATCCACTGCTTCTTGTCCTGCCTTCAGGTGCTTTGGAAAATAGGTTGACTCCCTCTTCTTTGTGGCAACCTCTGAGATATTAGAACACTGCTATCATGTCACCCTAGTCCTTCTTTCAATTAAAGTAGACATAACCAATTCCAGCAACTGTTCTTTATATATTTTAGCCCTCAGCCCTTTACTCATCTTTGTTGTTCTTCTCTGCACTCTTTCTAGTCTCAAAATCTTTTTTACATTGTGGCAACCAAAGTTGGATGCAGTATTGGCGTGGTCTTATCAAGTCATTATAAAGTGGTATTAACACTTCACATGATCTTGATTCTATCCCTCTGTTAATAGAGATGGGAAGGCCTGGGAAAAAACCAGAAAAATTGGGATAAAAC
Organism: Oxyrhabdium leporinum; assembly: GCA_032468155.1. NCBI lineage: Eukaryota > Metazoa > Chordata > Lepidosauria > Squamata > Cyclocoridae > Oxyrhabdium > Oxyrhabdium leporinum. The sequence goes on from JANHFL010010598.1 coordinate 181,771, forward strand.
AG
>JANHFL010010598.1:188239-215105 GCA_032468155.1 Oxyrhabdium leporinum
TCGGGGGGGGGGGAGGGTTAGGGTAGGGAAGAGGGAGGGGTGGGAGAAAATGTATTTGAAAAATAAAAATATTTAAAGCAAAAATTTACACCATTACTGCTGCAATATAAAACTTTTCTGCTTTGGCGACAATCACATTAATGGCTGGATTATCCTATAGATTATCAATAAGGTTAGACTCTAAGGCAAAATTATTGTTCATTTTACATATTCATATTTATTATGTCATATTGAAGGAAAGTAAGAACACATAGTCGCTAAGCCATCCTTAGATTTAATATACTTTAATATTCTGTACCCACAGAGAATGGATTTTTCCTATGGAGTCTCATGTTTTTATCTGATTTTATCTGAAAATTGAAGCAGAGTCCAAGGAAAATAAATGTTTGCAATACTTTCAATGTTGAAATACAACTGTGTAGCTGAAATCCCACTGAGTCCCTTCAACACCCAAGTTTTTGAATCAGTGAAACTGATAAGTTTTCCTCTTGATGTAAAAAATAGTTCTAACATAATTATATATTCATGACTTGTGTATGGGAGAAACAACTATGGTTGTTTTCCATACCTAGTGTAACTTACCTTCACATATTGTATAAATTCTTATCAATAACTTTTTGAATATCGTAGAACTAGAACAGGGTTGTCAAACTCATGTTATCACGGCGTCATCACTTCGCTAAACCAAGCATGGGCTTGGCCAGCGTGTGATGCATCCGGCCCATGACCTGGGAGTTTGACAGCCCTGAGCTAGGTTAGCTACAATTAAGCAAGAGTTCTCCAGATATTATTAAACTCATTCTATTCTAGCCAGCTGGATGAAATGATGGATAAACCAGGGAATGAAATACCATTCTGGAATTAAGGCATGGATTACCAGTAGTGTATGGCATTCCCCAACACTGACTTTTCACCAAGTTGTCTAGGCTTGTTGAGAATATCCAGTGAGCAAAATAATATTGATCATTGCCCTCAGAAGTTCGTGAGTTAAGAATTTCTTCTCCACGGACAGCCAAGGAAGCAAGTCAACTAAAGCTTAAAGATCAATCCCACTATTACTATAATTTTTTTTTCTTCCATGCCAGTGACCAGCTCAAGATCAACCAGCTGGGACTAGAATTCACGTCTCCCAGTCTCTAGCCTGATGCTTTAACCATTACATCAAATGGTTCTCTATTATAAGAATTACATGCTAACAAATCAGAAGAAAATCAAAGAAAATATCTTTTAAATTAAAAAAGGCCTTTCTTATTGTAATATCTAAAATGAAAGAGAAGCTAAATGCAACTTTTTTATTTTGTGACTGAAAACAAACCATTACATGTTTCTGACTAAACAATATAAGCCTTTTTCATGCTGACAAGAGTACAACTTTAGTAAATAGTTCTGCACAAGTGCTATTGAAATGAAGGGGTGAACAACATAGATTCCATTAACGTCAAAGTTTTAAATATTGATGGTATAGTGTACCTTTTGAAGGTATGAATTTGGTTAATTTCACAAAGAAATGTTTACAAGAAAAAATCCCACAGGAGATTTCACTACTGTTAAATGTCAAGTACAACATGCATGATACAGGAATAAGGATCCAGTTTTCTCTCCCTCTCTTGTCTGAATTTGAGTGTTATATGCAACTATTTGTTGTAGAACGAATAAATAGAATAGCTTCTTGAAATTTTAGAATACGACTGATTTTATATTTTTAAGTGTTGTTTGACCTTGCTTTTGAAATCTTTTTGCTTCTTGTTCTTCTATTTTATTCCAATCACTTTTGTAGTCTAATTATCAGTTCTATTTTGTTATATGACCAGCAATTGTGACTAGCTATGCATTATAAACAGTTGAAGGTCTCTCAAGATACAGGATTGATATATAAATTCTGGAGTCAATCTATGTACTGGAAAAACATACTCATTTTTCAAAACAAACCAAATCCCTGCCTGGCTGAATTCTTACCTATGCATGTATGTTAAAGTAGTAAACATCCAATGTTGTTTCAGGTAAGGCTTAATATGGTTTAAAAACCTAGAAGCTAACCTTTACATCTTTACTCTTAATACACTGTGTAACGCCCAGTGCGATTTGTTGCTATACAATGGACACTGAATTAGACTGTCTTATCTTAGTATTTCTGAAAGTTATTTGGCTTTTTCAAGTAAGAAAATTGAAATACAGAATAAAAAAGGCAAAACAAGCAATCTTATTGATTTTCAAATTCTTCTCCCTTGAACAATAGATAAGAAAAATCATATCAGAGAAATGTATATATTTATAATGTACCAGACTGAGATTTTTATGAGTCTATAATATATAAAAACAAACCTAAAATTTATTATTTTGTTATTATCAAAATCTCTAATATTCTTTTGCCTGTTGCCAAAAAATAGCATGGTGGATATACCAAAATGTAAGAACTGAAAATGAATTTTAGAAATAAACTTATGAAACAACTTTTCTACAACAGTTCAGTTTATCTTCTATAAGAAATATATGAATGGTGCAGTTTGGTAACTATTTTATAAATATATGTGCAATCATTTTTATCAAAAATACTGGTAAATTAAAGTATGCATGTCTGTCATAGTTGCAATAGCCCAATACTAATACTTTATATTCTGTTACAAATATTATAAGAATTTAATTTTTGTTAACAATCTAATCAATATAAACTTGCAATATTTTTAAAAGGAGGTAACTTCAGGTTGACAAGAAGGAGCATTAACAATTTCAATCTGTGATACCATATTAACATCTAATTTATGACAGAATGGTAGGAATCAGACAAAAATGGATCCTATTGTTATCTGTACCTAGCCAACTTACGTAGCTTGCTTATTTTACAATTAGTGAAAGATTTAGCTTTGTTTAGATTAGAAGGTAACAAAGCTCGTATCTGATAAGACAGGCAACAAGCAAATGAGGATTAAAATACCATTCAATATACATTAAATTTCATGAACTGATCAAGCATCAATGATCCTCAACAGAGTAATCAAATTTAACCTAGAGAAGAAACATAATTAATCTCTTTCACACTATATGAAACACAAGTCCTTTTATAACAAAAGACTATGTTAAAACAATCCTTAAAAGTTACTGCACTTATGAAGGACTCTTGTTTTGTTTTGATTTTTTAACATCTGTGCAGTCTTTCTTGAAATGTTGCATACTTTAATATAACTGATCCTGATTTGGGGACTCTCCAATATCAGTAATAGCAGTTTCCTATTAGATCAGAGCATATTCAAAACAGACACACAATGAAAGTACAGGAAAAACTTCCAAGTGAGCTTCACCCACCCAAGGCTACAGAAATTTTAGCCAGGCCTCCAGACAGATCTTTATCCAGTATCTTCAGTCTAAGGGCCAAGAAGATAAGAACAGGGTCTATATCAAGTTCATCAGATTATGCCGATCTCATTAAGTGCCTTCTGGTGCAGCTGCAGATTCATGGCATGAGTTCTCAGGAAATTCCAGCTTCTCGCAAATATTTTCTTTGACAGGCAAATACTGGGCAATCTCATTAGGATCCGTGAACAGTGTTGGGGGAATGTGCTTGAAATAGGAGACAGCGCATTATTTAGAGAACAATAAAAGAGAAGGTATATCTAAATATAAATGTAAGTTAACTTAACCCTAATCCTTCTATTCCACAATTTCCTATTTTTTAATTACTGACAGATTTATTTAATTGATTTTAACATATTGCAGCACTAAACATAGATTACTGTTAATTTCATTTCTCTCATATAAATTTAATTTAATTAATATATATTTAATTAATGCTTTAAAATAATGGTGTTGCTCAGTATCCACAAAATAACCTGCACCAAAAATTTACTTATTCTGACAGAAAAACTGTTTTAAATATTAATACCTTTAGAGTTGATATTTTGCTTTCCCTAGAGGTATATTCCCGCAACATGTATGATTTGTTGGCCTATTAAAAAGAAAGCAGATAAAATGTATTTTCTTAACATTGAAACATATTTAATATGTATATATAGTTTCAAATAAAATGGAAGTTCTGCAGTACAAAAGTAAATCTATTGCAACACTAACACAGAATCCTGTTATGATATCCAATAAAGATGCTGCAAATCTAGTATTATTTACAAATAGTAATAAACCAACCATATTAATGCTGGAAATAACATAATATATGTGGATCCACATGCGAGAGAGAGAGAGAGAGAAAATGCTACATATTTTTATTTTAAAATATGCTGTTCTACACAGTACAGATGAAATGTACACAGTATTACAATAATTGTACTACATGTATAAATTAAAAAACTAATAGCTGCATATCTCATTCCTAATATTTTTAGGTCTACTCAACAAAAGCCATGTACATAAACGCCATGTACAGAGAACAAAGCAGAGTGATCTTTGGGATTTTTAGAAGTCTATTCAACTACTTGTACAAAGAAACAGCTAACAAAGCTGCAATTATCATATTTCTAAAATTAGAGACAATAGCATACATGTATTAGCAAATAAAATGTCACTTCTAAACATCAAGGTATAACCTTTTTCAGCCAAATGTTCACATTAAGATTTTCTTACCTCATGATAAACTCTTGTATCATTCATCCTAATAAGAACTCCATCAACTCGCAAGAAAAACCTCAACAGCACAAAAAAGCTGGAAGGCATTACTCTCTGTCAAACATAGCAAGAATAATTTGCACTTGCACACATTTAAAACAGATTACTCTAACAGGTAATTAAAAACATGGTAAATGTCTTAAAAGCCTTCATTAGTCAATAATATTACCTTTCCAATAACTTTTAGGAAGATAAATCTTAATAGATCTTAATTTCCTGCAGGCACAAATACGTGATCAGGAAAATCTGTAAGCTAATCAGTTTTGTATTTTTATAACTGGGAAAATGTCAGCAATGAAGACATTATCTTTAGTATACAGATAGTCTTTGACTTACAACAGTTTGTTTAGTGATCGCTCAGTTACAATGGCATTGAAGAAGGTGACTTATGACCACTGTTCACACTTATGACTATTGCAGCACCCCCACGATCATGTGATTTACATTTGGATGCTTGACAACTGGTTCACGTTTATGACGGTTGCAGTGCCCCAGGGTCATTTGATCCCCTTTTGCAAACTTCTGACCGATTCACTTAACAACCATGTTACTAACTTAACTGCAGTGATTCACTTGAGTGGCAAGAAAAGTCGTAAAATGGAACAAAACTCACTTAACAAATTTCTTACTTAGCAACATAAATTTTGGGCTCAATTGTGATTGTACATCAGGGGTGTCAAACTTGCGGCCCAGATGCAGCATGCGCTGGCCACACCCATCCGTTTTAGCAAAGGGGGGGGAAGTTGTGATACGTCATGTGATACGTCGTTGCGAGTATGACACCCCTATTGTAAGTCAAGGACTACCTGTAGTGTATAAAGCACATAAAATCTTGCTCTCTTGTACAAGGAAACATTCTTCCTACAAAAGAAATGTTCACAAAACTAAAAACTGTCCTACGCTCACTCTGAATAAGCCGCCTTACAAAATAAAATGTAACCTGATCACCATGTGTGTATGATATACATTTTTGTATACAAAGTATTTCCTGCATCATCTTAAAATCAATCTATTGCATTTTTCCAACGACTTGTTTATATCCTCATATAATTATATAATTCCAACTAAATAAAAGGTTATTTGAAATTTAAACAGGAAAACATCCAAAAGAAACAAATGTAAGGGATATTACTAATAGGTTTGTGATTCTCTCCGTTCTGTATTTTTCTGCATTTTATACAATTATGGAAGAAGCATGTAAAAGATTACTGGACTCACAATTTTGACACTCAGACTTGAAACCCCATGATCATGAAGTTCATCTTCAAACAAGAGCACTTCTTCAAAAAACATTATCTGTTCCCTGGCTTTTAATTTCTCTGTATCTATATGTTCTGTTGTGGAAGAAACCTAAAACAACACAGTAGAAATTAAATGTTCTTTCTTATTTAATTGATTTCCCAACTGTTCAACCAATTCATTCTTGCAAATAGTTGACAATCACAACCATACTTTTAACTTTAGTGTTTCACCGAGCAGAGTTCCTTTATAGTCTGTTGTGTAAGTCCAATCATATGGTTTAACAACTTCCTTTGTATGTTCGGGCTCAGACCTACAGGAAAAGAAATATAGAGTATCAGGTACAGGACCAGGCAAAAAGTATTTCTACACATCTATTTTATAAAACAGATCAATGATAATTCTATAAATCAATATGCATCTGTAAACTGATAGATTTAATGTGCTAAGAGAGAAAATGTGGTAAGGGATTGCAGTATTTTTTTTTAATACTTTTAAAAATTGCTTATTTTTTTCCTCAAAGATATTAGCTACAGAACCAATGTAGCACCCTTCACTTCTTCTTGCTTTTATGCTTGTACTTATAATCATGTGCATTGTGACCTTGAAGGAAATTGAGTTTCAATCACCTAGAAGTAACATGTATCCAATCAGATGGTAGGTGTTCAAAGATGAAGCAAAATACTGGATATTAAATCAGGATTCTTCATCAGACAATCTGATATATTTGAACAATTATTTTTTTAAAGACCAGATGTGCTTCAGAGTTAACAGATTAACCATAATTTAAAAAAATTTAAAGGTAAGGATTAAAAATTAATTTTAAAAAGTACAAGTACCATTCATAACATAGGAAAAACAGGAAGGCTAAATAATCGTCAAGATCATATATCAAGTGAACAACATAAATACAGATTATATGTAGTAAGGAACTGCAACCCTTCAGAACTGATTCCCAAAAGATGTTTCAGAGTACACTAGTGCACATGTAGCACCTGCCTACATCTCTTTATAGTCTTATAAGGATTACATGGCTTATCTGCTTCAATGAGATGGGATAAAATAAACAAAATAAGAAACTGCTTTAAAAGAATTCCAGACAAATATACGATCCGAAGCAGTTTTGGGGAATCAGATCTGAAGCATTACACAGCTTGCAAAACCATTCCTTAGGGCTCATCAAGCTATACTATTTAAAAAACCACAAATAAATATGCTATTACCTGCTTTCTTGCCACTCTTCTGCACAAGCAACTTTAACCATTCCTTGGGAGTTATTTACACATTTTAAAGCATCAGTTGCATTGAACTCTATGCCAAAGAGCAGTTCATGCTGAATTCTTAGGATATTGTCACCAAACATCATTTCCGGAACACATGGCATGTGCAGTTCTTCGGCTAACCTACACAGACACAAGATTAGATTATTTTGGAGATATACACTGATTTTATAATTTAAAATAAAGATCTACACTTTACCATAGAATATTTTAGTATACATTTATTGCATATTTGAATTTAGCAATTGGATGGCTTCCCTCTTTTTTCCCCAAATCATAGAGAGTTGTGATTCACTTTTAGGGATGATGGAAGGTAAGATTGCTGGGTATATAGAAGGTAATTCTAATAACGAATATGAAATCACAACAGCAATCTAACATGGTCTTTCAAATAGAAGCCAATCACAGCTTAACAGGAAACAGACACAAAAACATATATGCAAAGTTATTCACATATTTGGAGCACTCCTTAGAACGCATTGTTAAATAGAGTGAAAAGTATATTGAAAATAGATTGATATGGAAATATCAATAAGAGAAACTGTGATTTTGTAGAGCTCTCTAACAAAACAGTTTAATTTTAAAAGTCTGAAAAGTATTCCGCATGGGAACCACTAATCATAATACCAAATACTCCACTATTAAATACTCTACTAGAATATGCTCCAAATACCCTAACTTTGTAGATGAAAAGCCAGGAAAAAACTCCAATATCTTGGTAGTAGACTGCACTCTGCAATCGCCATGCCTCAACTTTCCATTTGCTTCATATTATTACAAATCTTTGCAGAATTACGATGGGGTGGGGGAGAATTGTCATGCATCTATAACAGGAATTCCTCAACATTCTGCCATCACATCTCTTTTTTGTGTAATCTTAAGGTACACACTTCCCCTAAAAATCCAAAGACCAAAATGAACACAGATGAATAATGAAAAAAAGGCAATGGCATTTTGGGAAAGGTAGATTTATTGTACTAACGAAACAAAAAGTTTCTTCACAGTTCCCTGCACTCTGCCTATATTGCCCTAAGGGAGGCACACCTCATATTTGGGAAGCTCCTGCTTCAACAATCCTACACAAGTCCAAACTTCAGCACCCTTAACTGAAAACGTGCTTCTTGGTTGCCATTTAACAATTGTCCATATTTCTGAAGCCCAAATATGAAAGACCCCAGATACCCTCTGCTGTGTTGATCTACAAATCTACATTATATTTCTCAGGGCCATTAAGCACCAAACCGTTAAGCCCAAAATGTATGCTGCTAAGTGAGAAATTTGTTAAGTGAGTTTTGCCCCATTTTACGACTTTCCTTGCTACACTTGTTAGGTGACTTTAGTCACACTGTTGTTAAGTGAATCTGGTTTCCCCATTGACTTTGCTTGAAGGAAGGTTGCCAAAGGGTATCACGTGACTCAGGGACACTCATTTATGCCACCCTCATACATGTGAAGTCAGTAGCCAGGCATCTGAATTTTGATCACATGTCCACGGGGATGCTGCAACGGTCCTAAGTGTGAAAAACGGTCGTCACTTTTTTTCAGTGCCGTTGTAACTTTGGACGATCACGAAGCGAACTGTTGTAAGGCGAGGACTACCTGTACCAGGCCAAAAGCAGCGAGCGGCTTTCTTGCGACGCTTCCCGAGCGCACGGCAAGCGCCCAGCCCACCGTCCTTTCGAACCCCCCCCCTCCAGTCACGCTGGATCGCACCTCTCTGCATCGGCCGACTTGATGATGTGAGTCCGAGCGGCCGTTAGCTTCCACGGCCCGAAGGCAAAATCGCGGCGGCTGCTTCTGAAGACAGGCATCATAATGACGGCGTCAATCCCAAGGCGGCCAGCATAGAGACGGGAAAACTTCCTTTCGGCAAATGACAAGAATAAACCCCGGATAGGAACCTTGCGAACAAATGACCTCGAGCTCCTCTTCCACACACAGCAGCGCCGCCGTCAAGCATGCCACTTCCGCTTCCGGGTTTTCATGCCTCCGTGTGAGATGAAAAGGCTTCAGAAGCTCGACTTCCGGTCTCCGCAGGGGGCGTTTTTCATGAGTGGAGCACGTGTTGAAAAGTTAACTCAAAAGAATTCGTCGGGGTTTTTTTTTTTCTATTGTACTTGTTGCAGGGCATTGAAATAATTAAGGTCCTTCTACAGGAAAAACTGCAACCAAATATCTGTAAGCACCTATGCAGCGGAAGAGCAATTAGATTATTTCTCCAGCAAGGCGTACACGCTTTCTTTCAGATAAGGGGAAAGCCGTGCAAGTCCGGTCATCAAAACCTAGAAAGAAAAATTTTAAAACTTCAAAAAGGGGAAAATTCAGAAATGATAGGGAACCAAACTGCGTTATCTAGAGTTGAAATCGGAGTGCAATCTATATGCATCCCTACCGTTAAAATGGGATTTAATGATACCTTCTAGATAATAAGTCACGTAGGGGTTTGAAAAGGTTTGGAGCTGTTTTGTGTGTTTTTTTGTTTTCTTGGAGAATGGGAAAAAATGGTTTCTATGTCTTTAGAAAAAGTGGACAAACAGAATCTTCTCAACTTTCTACACTATCGAGTTGGCCATTTATGACTTAGAAACAATACTATACAATAGCGGGAATTCAATCGTGTTGATTGTAAATAATTGGGAAAATGGCACATCTTTTATTTCTGCACTTTATGAAGAGTGGACTCAGAATCCTTGACTCTTTTTTATCTTTCATTTTAGTTAACATTAAGTAAACTGATTATTAAATTGTAATTTATTAAACTAACTTGTTTACTAGTTTACATTTTAAAGTGGCAGAAAATAAAGGATATGTAATCAACTGCTGGCTTAAGAAGTAAAATCTGGTACTATGTTTAAAACGGGAAAAACACTGAGAATACAGTAGTCCAGTTACTGAGAGTCTTAGTTACATTAGAAAACTTACATTGCTTAATATTAACTAATAGTACTAGGAATTGTTCAGCAACATCTGGAAATCCACTTGTTTTTTTGCACTAGGATCATATCTTTATATATGTTATTTTTTTAATACAAATAATTTTAAAGTTGACTTACTGTTCCAGAGAGAATAGATAACTGAGCAATTGCTGCGCTTCCTTTTTTCATTATAACTTGTAGACTAACCCTAACCCTAGCCCTTACTCCTCTGAGCAAGTAAGAAGCAGCTTCTAAGACTAACAATGTACAACCATACAAACCTTGGATTTAGTTTGCCTAATTTGCTGATTGTCTCTGTGCTGAATTCCACCTTTCAACTGTATTTGTTCAATACATTAAAAACACATTAAAAAGCATGTTAGATGGCATTTTATATCTATCCTCATTATATTTTTTGCTCCTTAACTAAATTGTGGCTTCCTTTTCTTATGAGCCACTACTGGGAAAGCCTGTTTTCTTGAAATTCAACACTTATGGAAATGCAACACGTTTGCCATCATGGTTTTTGATGTTAAAGTAAAACACAAACCTTGGCTAAAGAAATGTTCATAATAGGAGTAACTTGCCACACATATTTTAACTTACAATTTTACATTACGATGAAACGTGAATGTGGAGTATTTGCTGTTTCTTGAATAAATGCACCTTTTATGTTTCTAATAATAATATAAAGATTTCTGTCACTTAAATGACTCAGCCTTCCATTCTTCCAAGGTCGGTAAAATGAGGACCCAGATTGTTGGTTGCAATATTCTGACTCTAAACCGCTTAGAGGGCTGTAAAGCACTGTGAAGCAGTATATAAGTCTAAGTGGTATTGCTATTACTTGGATTAAGAAGAAGAAAGAAAGAAAATGAACTATCTCTTTCTTTTGTTTTTACTGTATATTGTATATGTTGTCCTGTATATTGTGGTTTTCCTTTCTTTTCATCTACTACAGGGGTGTCAAATTCACATCATCACAGTGGCGTCACAGGATATATCAGGACTTTTTCCCCTTCGCTGAACCAGGCATGGGTGTGGCCAGCGCATGATGCATTTGGCCCACAGGCCGGGAGTTTGACAGCCCTGATCTACTATAACAATAAATATATATTAAAGGATAGGAAATTGAATTTCAGAGTTGTATACTATATTCATTATAAGTGTTATATATAAACAAAAGCCAAGCAAACTGATAACCTTCCTAATCACTTTTTATATAGTTCAATTGCTGCCTCTCTATTTTGTGACTGTGCAGGCTGCAATATCCAGTTCGGTTGCCATGTGTATAAACTTTTAGCTGCTCAGTTAAAACAGAATGAGCTGCTCAGTTAAAACAGAATGTTGCCCCCGGTATTGTGGAGGTATACCATTGTGGAGATCTCTTAAGTATTGAATTATAACATCTATCACAGTACAATTCTATGGCTCCATATTATGGTGATTTTATTATGGTTTTATCTTAATTTCATATGTATATATGTGATATATGACATTTTCATGTGTTGCATTGGCAAATAACTAGTTTTTAAAATTCTTAAGGCTGATGTTCACCTAGATATGGATGACAAATAATTTGACTCAAGTCTTACATTCTACTTACATTGTATTAAGCCATGGTTTACTTGATTATATTCTGCTAAATAAATTGCAGTCAGTGGGCTTAGATAATGTAGTAAAACAGTAATTCTTTATAAAGTTCTGGTTTATGTCTATATATATATATATAATTGGTTGCTGTATTGTGAAATTTTATTTGAAATAACTACTGGCTTAACTGTATAATACAGCACATTTTAACATTATGCAGTACTACCATTTAAGTTACAATCTCTCAGTACGTTCTACTGATTTCATTTTAAACATGTAGAATTGCAGTGTAAAATGAACAGTGTTATTACTAATTTGAAGACAGATGTATCCAAATTAGCCAATATAGATATAAACTATTGGAAGAATGGTTGCAGTCATGATTTATTTAAACAATATTCCTTTATTTAAAATGTGACTTTTTTAATCTACAGAACTTCCCTTTATACTGAATTTGTCTGCTATAGAAGTTGTATCTAAACAAACCATCTCTTCATTTTTGTTTTGCCTTTGTGCAAGTGATGCTCTTCAGCTGAGGGAAGAAAAATTATACAGTAAAGCAGAGGACAGCATCAAAGTTTTCCGAAGGGTGAAGAAATGGAATGCTGGTGGGTTGGGCTAACTAATATAAATTACTTACTTAGTATTGATGGAGAAAATATCATTCCACTGTCTCTATAGACCAGCTTTTTCCACATAAAGACAACTTGTTAAAGCTGTTTTCTAACTAAGGGAATTACAAAGAAAAAAAGTTAATTTTGATGGAAACATGAAGTGAGGGAGAGCTGCTAAAAAACAAAAGCGCAGCGGAGCAAAAAGGACAGGGTGGGAAAGTGGGAGGAGTAAAACGGGGATGGAGGGAGTGTTTCAAGGAAGGAGGAATGTGGAAAAGTAGATGAGGGGATGGACGAGAAAGAAGGGGGGGTCGGACTATTTTTCTGGGCCTCGACTGGCAGCGACCGTAGGGGGCCCGCAGTCTGAACCCCTTCGCCCGCATCAGTAACGGGGTGGCAGGGCTACACGAGAACAGTTTGGTTAAAGGTGAGTGGGTCGTCTCACCCCGGCGGAAGGTCCCCAAGAGCTTCTGGTGCAGAACAGAGTACAACATGGACCGCGCGGTATAAAGAACAGGATCCCTGCTTCCTCGGAGGGATCCCGTAGACCCTGCGCTACAAAAGGAAATCTTGCTTTGCCTCTAGGCGATGGTGGGACTGGTATGTTGGGCGAGGGTGGTGCCCGGGACGGGAGACGCCTGGCTACTCAGCCACGATTCTCCATGCCTCGGCAGCGGAGAGGAAGGCTGGCTGAATATTCTGGTACCGAGCCGGGTTAAGCTTTTTTTTTTCAACCCCGCGACGAAGCATCTCGGTTTTCTGACTTGGATCTACTGTACAGCCGATCGAGGGCGAAAAAGCAGGCGAGAGTAAGCAGCTGGTTATCCCTCCACTTTTCAGGGTGGTGTCTGGAGCATCCAGGCGGGGACTTGTAGAATGCAGACCACTTCAGCTGCAGTTACTGCGAGCCTGGAATAAAATTCTGGGGAAAATCTTACATCCAAGTTCCCCGCTGTGCAGGCCCACCGTTAAAAAAAAATAAGATGGGGGGAGAAAGGAAAACTGGGTGGTCTGAATCCAACATTTGATACGAGCCGTTCTAGTCCTTCTTACCTGGTATTTCCAAGATACCTTCATTTTCCATCTTCCAATCGTGTGCAAGTACCCAACAAACGACTGTGTGTAATTCAGTAGTCCTGGCAAATGTAGTCAGAGTCAGGTCACGTGGAGAAAAAAGTTTTGATTCCTGCTTTAAAATGATAGATTTATGGAATAAAGCAGTTATGAAATCAAAAGGTTAAGAAAATAGTACACAGAAAGTAACTTAATATAATTTTAAATCACACAGAGACCCTGGAAAAGAAGTTTAAAGGACAGAAAACAAATGTATAAATCAATGTATGGAGGTGATGGAAACAAAGATGACTTGCAAGGATAGAAAGGTAGGAGATGTATAGTGAATGATGCTGATAAAAGGTAGATTTAGTGATGTTTCGTTTTTAGCTTGTGCCTTAATTTCTTTGGTTTCTTTGATTCCCCCCCCCCCCCCGTTCTTTGCATAATATTACTTTCCTTGAATGGGTCTATATACATGTAGATTTTATCTTTGTGTTGCTGTTTTATTTGTTGTTTTATTTTTATTATGGAACTGATTTGGCTTTCTTATGTGTTAGATTTGAACTATAAAATAACCCCCTGCAGGCAGCATTTAGATACGTACAATGCCATTAGTGATGCTGTCTAGAGACATAGGACATGAAAGGCAGCAAATTCAATGTTGCTAATTTGTGTCAATTTATTCAACATATTTATATTCAACAATTCATACAACATAGATAGAGTTTGGCCATAATTTGTCCTAATGTGATTTTTTAGATTTTCCAGTAGTGCACCAATTGCCATTGTAATTGAGTCCATCCACCTTACAGCTGGTCATCCTTTTCTTTAATTTACTTCCACTTTTTCCAGCATTAGAGCCTTATCAGAAAGCTAGATCTTCACATAATATATCCAAAATAGGATAATTTGATTCTGGTGATTTCTGACTGAGAACTCTGGTTTGATTTGTTCGATGATTCCTTTTTCTTGTCTGTCTACACTGTTCTCAGAAGTCTTGTCCAACAGCAAAAGCAATAATCCTCTTCCCATCATGCTTCGTCAGGGTCCAACTTTTGTTTCCATAAAGTGTCACAGATAATACCATTGCTTACACCATTTGATCTTTGTACATACAGACACATCAAAGTACCTGCATATCTTTTCCAAGGCTTTCATGGATATTCCGCCATGCTAGTCTGTGATATATTTATGCTTGTGAAATTTGTATCGAACAGCATGGCAAAGATATCCTACTTGAAGAATATCCTTCCTTCAGAAATTGTCTGCTCACCCACTTCACTTCCCTCTCTCCCCCAAAAACTTGTATTCTGAAGTTTCTAAGGATAGATTATTTTATTGTGCACTTTCAGGTCAAAGTGAGATTCTCTTGAGCATCCCATTGCTCCACATGAAGCCGGTGGCATCCAGTAATTCCCCATAGCTATGCTTTGGATGACAGCGGTGGTGGTCTCTTTTTCAAGAATAGTCCAGTACGATTACCGTGATCCTATTAGGGGTTTTAGTTAAAGTTTGTAGGAACATTTGGATCTCTGTATATTATAACTGGCTGACATTCTTGAAGCGTAATAGACGGAATATCATGATAATTAATTATTAACAAATTATTGATGTTCATTGAACATTTCATAAATACATGGGATAAATGACGCTAAGATGATATAGGTAGCAATGTGACTATGTTGCTAAGCTTGTTCTGTCTTCCTTTGGAAAATGCCTTGCATATCATTGCACATATCCATGAAGCTCATATCCATGAAGATATAACTTGATAAGCCTTGTGCATGTAGTGTTTGTAATATTTTGATTAACACAGTGCAGCATTGAGAATTGTGGAACTAGTAACTTTGTTTATGGAAATGTAAGTAGCATTCATTGAGGTAATATGTATATCAACTGTTTTTATATTTCTTTAGCATATGCTCAGCATGTCTTGGTTTCT
This sequence comes from Oxyrhabdium leporinum, assembly GCA_032468155.1. Lineage (NCBI taxonomy): Eukaryota > Metazoa > Chordata > Lepidosauria > Squamata > Cyclocoridae > Oxyrhabdium > Oxyrhabdium leporinum. Next base: position 203,490 of record JANHFL010010598.1, read on the forward strand.
CTGACAATGAGCATCAACTTGTCCCTCAGTAAGGAGAATGTCTCAGAAAACCTCACACTGCTGGAAGAGGGAGCAGGCAGAGTCACCGAGTCAATTGCTATCATCATTATTGCTATTTTCGTCTGTTTAGGGAATCTGGTGATCGTCCTCACTCTTTATAAGAAGTCATACCTGCTCACCTTAAGCAACAAGTTTGTTTTCAGCCTCACTCTGTCAAACTTCCTACTTTCGGTGCTGGTGCTTCCTTTCGTTGTTACCAGCTCCATCCGTCGGGAATGGATCTTTGGAGTCGTTTGGTGCAACTTCTCTGCCCTACTCTATATGCTCATCAGCTCTGCCAGTATGCTAACACTTGGACTCATTGCTATCGACCGGTATGCCATCCATTTTTTCATGAGCTGAATATGGCCGCATGGGGGAAAAAAGTTTTTAACATGTATCAGCATTGAATATCCAATGGCAGAGAAAAATGTGTTAAATAACAATGCCACCAAGTCCATACATTGACATTGTGGAACAATGACTTTGTTTATTAATATGTAAGCAGCTTCTGAATATTAAAGCAGGAAAGAGAAAGTGTGTTTCCATGAGACAACCCAGGTTCTCCAATTAATCTGATTCAATTTTCAAAAGACAAACTCATTCCTTTAATTTTTTTCATGTTTTGTATTATTCAATTTCCTACGTATTGCATATACCCTAACATTACTGCATACTCCTTTTATGTTTTTCAGATACTATGCTGTCTTGTACCCCATGGTTTACCCTATGAAGATTACGGGTAACAGAGCTGTTGTTGCCATTGTGTATGTGTGGCTTCATTCCCTAATTGGATGCCTTCCACCCCTCTTTGGTTGGTCATCTTTAGAATTTGATCAGTTCAAATGGATGTGTGTAGCTGCATGGCATAAGCATGCAGGTTACACCGCTTTTTGGCAGATATGGTGTGCTTTGCTACCATTTATAGTCATGATCATTTGCTACGGTTTCATATTTCGCGTGGCCAGGATTAAGGCACGGAAGATTCACTGTGGCAGCGTGGTCATTGCAGTGGAAGACACACAAAGGAATGGGAGAAAGAACTCAAGTACTTCAACGTCCTCATCAGGCAGCCGAAGGAATGCTTTCCAAGGGGTCGTTTATTCTGCCAATCAGTGCAAAGCTTTGATCACAATTTTAGTTGTAATCGGGGCTTTTGTTGTCACATGGGGGCCTTACATGGTGGTTATCACATCTGAAGCACTTTGTGGTAAAAACTGCATTTCCCCTGCCTTTCAGACATTAGCAACATGGTTATCTTTTACAAGTGCTATCTGCCACCCTTTGATTTATGGACTCTGGAATAAAACTGTACGCAAGGAGTTACTGGGAATGTGCTTTGGAGATCGGTACTACAGAGAATCATTTGTTCAAAGGCAAAGGACATCCAGATTATTTAGTATTTCTAATAGGATCACAGGTAATTTTTAAAAAAATTCTTAAAATGCCTCTAGAAGATACTGTAAATTGCTAGAGCAGAGTGACCACCATTTAATTAGTCTGGTACAACCACTAGTGTTGTCCACTCTTTATCATGTGGTTTCTTTGTCTGCTTCATGATTGAAAATTTTTGGACATGGACCTGCCCAAAATTCTTGCATATATTCAAGGCAGGCAGGAGACCTTGGAGATTCACTATGTTTGATTATCCATTTTATTCAGATAAACTTCACTGAACGGATAAGACAGAATTGGAAAATTAAGCTGAGTGCTCTCAGGAAACATTCTTTGCATATGTATATTTTTGTGGTATCCTACGATCTAGAGCCTCTTGCAATTTCTCTGTTGTCCATTTATTTATTTTTGATTTTAAAATATCTTATTCCCAGTTTAACTTTTCTGGGTAATGGTTTGCCACTAAAGATGCACAAGGGGGTCAACCTATGGTATATATTAATTTATCACTACCACTACAATTCCAATTGCTTTTACACCATTCTTTCTCTGTCTATGATTGGTTCTCCTTAAGTTAGCTTTTACAAACAAGCATTACCACATGTTATAACCTAGATAAATATAAATGCTCAAAACATTTCTTTAAACGATTTTCAGAATAAATAACAGAGTAACAGAGTTGGAAGGGACCTTGGAGGTCTTCTAGTCCAAACTTCTGCTCAGGCAGGAGGTGTAGTCCCCAACTGCCAGGGCACCACATGTAAAGCCTTCTTGATAGCTGCCTGCTCTGGGGGCGTTGGATGACTCCAGGACTGACCAGCTCAATGGGCACTGCTTTTGCTTTTTATTATTTCTGAGATATTCAATTTTTATTATTTTTGAGATAATCAAACTCTAATACCAAATGAAAAAGTATAAAGATTTTTTATGTTGATTTCATTAGATACAGGTTCCCAATGGTATGAATTTTAATTCTGAATTATTCAAGAGTCATGTTTAATAAATTCAGATGTTGAAAACTTTTTTTTTATTTTTTTATTCCATTCAATCATGACAAGGATTTTGAGAAGTGATTTGCCATTGCCTCCTTCCCAGGGCTCAGAAAAAAGTACCGAAAGGTACCCAGCTGGCTTCGTGCCCAAGGCAGGATTAGAATTCACGGTCTTCCAGATTCTAGCCTGATGTCTTAATCATTACATTAATGGTTAATGTAATTGCTCTTAGCCATTATTAAATCAAGCAATGTAATAAAATGCACTGAGGATATTTGAAGATGTTTGGCTATGAATCCAGAAGTTAATTTGGATGCTGAAATACTTTTACAGATCTAGGATTGTCTCCACACCTGACAGCTCTGATGGCAGGGGAGAGGACTTTAGGACACAGCAGCAGCACAGGAGATACAGGCTTCAGTTGCTCTCAGGATTCAGGTAACTGTTTCTTTGAGTTATGTTGCAATGAACAAGTAGTATGGTACAGCCGCTAAAAAAACCCAAGAAGCTTGCAATAAACTTGAAATGTAACTTAGTAGTATTATCCTAGTGCTATCCATGAAAAAATATGCAGCTATTATAGGATTCCCCCTTCTCATGGGTTTTGCGTGTGTATATGTGTGTCAATGAAAAATAATGAAAAAAACATTGGTGGGGAAAAAGCTACTGGTCAATAAGTGTGTGGACTGCCCTGTAAAACTCCATGAATGTGGGAAAGCTGGAGATAGTTAACTGTGTAACTTCTGATTCTCGCCTGCAACTGTGCCCAGTGCCTGTCCCTACAAATAGGTTTAGCTGATTAGTTAAGTCAAATACAATTTAAAATAAAATTCATAACCAAAGATGGCTTGGTTACAGAAAAAAGTGTGCAAAAGAAAGTTGAAGTATTGTTCCCATTCACTTGTTTCCTAACTCTATAATTAGCATCATAAGCAAAAGACAATCTTGCGATCTCACTTTTCTGCATTGTAAAATATGATTCCAGCTATAGAGGTGCCATCTGCTGTTTTCTAGATGTGAGGGAGAGTACATACAGCTCAATGCCCATATCACAAAAATACTATTTCTGCATGTATCCATTAAATGAATTCTCCCCTTATTCAACTGTCTAAGCCGTGATCTCTTTTTAGGGACAGATGTTATGCTGCTTGAAGATTATAGTTCTGATGGAATTAATCACCCACATTGTGTTTACCCTCATCGACGGAGTTCTGTAACTTTTGAAGATGAAGTGGAACAAATTAAAGGTATGTTGAGGCTAGGCATGCAATTACTGAACTGTTTCTAAGAGGAGACTACTTGAATCAAGAATTCGGTCCTAAGCTGCTCTTTATTTTTTTACTTAATTTTAGTTTGAGTTTAATTAACATTTTAATTTAATTTATTGAATATAAAATTAGAAGTTGTGAAAGATTTGAAAATGAAATAAATGCACTAGAAAATCTTATAGCTGAGAGATACATATAATCTAGAAGGGAAAATTAAGGAGGGGGAGGAAATAAATTCATTTTACATAAAAAGTTGATTCTTAATGAAGAAACAAGTTCTGTTTCAGTTATATATATATTGAGCCACAGTGATGCAGTGGTTTGTGCAATACTGCAGGCTACTTCTGCTGACTGCCAGCTGACTGCAATTTGGCAGTTCAAATCTCATCAGGCTCAAGGTTGATTCAGCCTTCCATCCTTCCGAGGTGGGTAAAAGGAGGACCCAGATTGTTGGGGGCAATATGCTGACTCTGTAAACAGCTTAGAGAGGGCTGTAAAGCACTGTAAAGTGGTATATAAGTCTAAGAGTTATTACTATCTACATATACGACTCCAATTTGGTTTAATGGTTAAGGTGTCAGGCTAAAAACCAGCTGGGTGACTTTGGAACAGTCACTCTTTTTCAGCCCAACTCTCCTCATAGGGGTGTGGTGGAGAAAATAGGAGGAGGAAGGAGTATGAGGCATATTTTGCTACCTTATTTATTAAAATAATAAAGCCAACATAAAAAATATTTAGTGATAATTGTAATTATGTTAATCTTATTCTTTAGGGGGGAAATAGAACAAGCAAATATTTTGCAGGATGTAGATTTATTGGACATTGTCAGAGAGTGTGATTTTGCTCTTAGCAATAGGAACTTTCAAGATTTTTGCCTGTAACTAAATTTAGTAATGACCATGCATTATTTATATTCATAGATATGCAGTATAGACATATATTAACAATTTCATCCTCACCATCCAAAGTCTGTTGATCTGCCTGCCTGTTTAAAAAAATTAAAAGGAAAATTAATTATACTAGATTCAGGAAGGATAAAGTAAACATTCATTATAAAGAGTTTCCTTAAAAAGAAAAGGACAAGCAAGGGAGAGTTTTCCATATGAAACAAAGTACAAAGGAAAGTGAAAAAAATAACAGAAGGACAACAGCCCCATGGATTTGTAAGAAGGAGAACTGGGTAACTGTTCTAGAATGAAGAAAAGCTCACCCCTAAGTGATAATGTCCAAATGGGGCCCAAGCAGCCATTTTCCCTCCCTGGTGTCATGTGACGCATTAGTGTTACAAGGTCTCAGGTGTGAAGGGGGAGCAGGTGTGTTAAATTTGTGTTATCGCTCTCACTCATACTGGTCACTGGAAGTTCAACATGGCACCTCATGGCAATGAACTCTCTGAAGATCTGAAAAAACAACTTGTTGCTCTACATAAAGATGGCCTAGGATATAAGAAGATTGCCAAGACCCTGAAACTGAGCTGCAGCACGGTGGCCAAGACCATGCAATGGTTTAACAGGACAGGTTCCACTCAGAACAGGCCTCGCCATGGTCAACCAAAGAACTTGAGTGCCCATGCTCAGCGTCATATCCAGAGTTTGGCTTTGGGAAATAGAAGTATGAGTGCTGCCAGCATTGCTGCAGAGGTTGAAGGGGTGGGGGATCAGCCTGTCAGTGCTCAGACCATATGCCTCACGCGGCATCAAATTGGTCTGCAGGGCTGTTGTCCCAGAAGGAAGCCTCTTCCTAAAAATGATACACAAGAAAGCCCGCAAACGGTTTGCTGCAGACAAGCAGACTAAGGATATGGATTTCTGAAACCATGCCCTGTGGTCCAATGAGACCAAGATAAACTTATTTGGTTCAGATGGTATCAAGTCTGTGGCAGCAACCAAGTGAGGAGTACAAAGACAAGTGTGTCTTGCTTACAGTCAAGCGTGGTGGGAATGTCATGGTCTGGGGCTGCATGAGTGCTGCCAGGAGCTACAGTTCATTGAGGGAACCATGAATGCCGACATGTACTGTGACATACCGAATCCCTTCAGAGACTGGGCCACAGGGCAGTATTTACATTGTTATACTCACTACTTTACATTGTAGCCAAGTTTCATTTCTTCAGTGTTGTCATATGAAAAGATGTACTTAAATATTTACAAAATGTGAGGAGGTGTACTCACTTCTGTGACATACGTAGATTATATGATTGAAAGCTCAAAATTAGAACTATAGATGGAAGATTTAATCTGAATTACTCAAGGGCTACTTCTTGAAGTGCTGCTGCAGATGTTGGAATAATAGTAGTTTGAAGTAGTTTCGAAGTAGATCTCTAATCTGCCTATTTCAGCGGCAGAGGTGAGGAAAGAAGTACAGCATTTAATAAAGGGAATTTTACTCTTTGTTATATTTAAGGAAACATCCTTTAAAGCCTGTCTTTGTTATATAATTTGCTGATGGCTGAGATCCACGTATTTTATTTTTAAGTTTATGAATAGACGTCACTTGTCAGATTAAATTATCATGCATAAGCTTGACCCAACTCATTTTATTACATTTATAATTCTACTATCCTACATAGAAATCCCAAAGTAACAATAGGATGAATCTTCTTTGAATGTATTTCATTACAGGAGAGATGACTACAGTATTCAAATTAACACTAATGTATGAGGCTAATATTGGGCTAATATCTCTCTTTTCTTTGTTCAGAAGCAGCAAAGAACTCTATTCTTCATGTAAAGGCTGAAGTTCACAAATCTCTGGATAGTTATGCATCCAGCTTGGCCAAAGCAATTGAAACGGATGTGAGGATCACCTTGTTTGGAGAAGATGCCCTGTCTAGCTCTTTGTTCCCAGCACGAACTGTGGCAGGCAACAATGCAAGCGCACGGCGTGGCGGCAGGGTCCACATTGGACAAAAAATACAACTACAGAGCATTGAAGAAGGAAACACTTAAAATTGCTTCAATAAAACAAATAGGGGAAAAAATACACATCCACAATTCTTTGCAGGAAAGCAAAACAGGTCCTAGTGTTTTAAACAAAGCTTTAAAAATTCCCAAAGAATCATCTTAACACAGTGTTAGAGAACAAAATAACTCAAAATACTGGGAAATCAAAAGTATGAAAGCGTTCACTGATACCTAAATAATAAAGCACAAGTTATTTCACTATTTTGATGGCATATAGCAGTATTTCCCAAGTTGGACACTAGTCAGAAGTGTAGACTTCAGCTGCAAATTCTGCAAACAGCATTGCTGTGACTGAGAATTCTAAAAATTAAAAGAACAGAACACTCAGGTTGGGAACAGCAGCCATAGTATTTCTGGCTGGATTCTTTTTCTTTTTTAAAAACTTTATAAACACAGTTCACTGTTAAAGTAATCCCATCCCTGTAATACTTTAACAATTTTGTCCAGGTAATTATGGAAAAATATATATAATAAAATGCAACTGAGGCCTATCAAATCTAGTATTGGTAAAGGCTGAGAATTAGGGTACTTTCACACTAGTATTTTAATGTGACTAATAATTTTATAGTGATCACAGTTATTTTATAGTGATCATCTACAAGGTTACAATATCAGTTTACTGACGGTCATCTTGTATTTTCAATGTTTTTGTTCCTTTTCTAAAGCTGCAGAATGTCTATCTTTAACACACAACCCCCAGAAAAGTTACACTTTCCACAGCTAGCGCCGCTCAGGAGGAATTCATTATAAACACTGCAATACCTACCATTTAAAAACTTTTATTCCTCAGTTGTTAAACCGATGGTGATCAGAAAATGTTTTAATCTTTATATTAGATGAAATAATGTTACAATACTATTTCAAGCACCTGCACCTGCATATGTATATGGTATAAAAAAAAAAGTCAAGACATGTTTTTAAAAAATAAAGTGGCATCCCCTGCAAAAGTATAAAAAGCTATGCTGAGTTTTAAGTAGTCAAATAGGTAATCTGTTTTCCTCCCACAAAAACTGGCAGATCATATGGAATGAATATAGGTGCAACTTTGTTGATAGTGTGGAAAGCCAGTTGTGATTTCACTTGTACCTTGCAGAGAAAATGCAATGTTTGTATAGCATTAGGAATCATACTTGGAATACTTTGGTATACTGATTAAGGAAGCGGGAAAGGGAGTAAGTTGTATGGGTAATTAGGGTTAACAATTCCATTAATATGGAACAATTTCATTAATATAGTGCCCTCCAAACATGTTGGAGTGTGGCTTCCACCATTTTATTTGTCCTTGCTATATGACAATTATAGAAACTATACCCATAGTTCATAGTTCAGCTCTATGGCCTTCGACCATTTCTGTGGGGAATCATTTGAATTCAGTGTTTCATTCTTTCAGCAATAAACTTATTTTGGGTTCACAGAAAAGGTGAGTTATATTCCACAAGCAAGTAGATAATATTGCCTCAGTGCAGTTATTGTAACTGGGATTAATGAAGAACAGTATTCCATGAATGAGGATAGATGTTCATTGGCTACGCAGATTCCATGGTAGACCTACAGGTAGACCTCGACTTAGACCACAATTGAACTCAAAATTTGTGCTGCTAAGTAAGAGTTGTTCAGTGAGTTTTGCCCTGTTTTATGACCTTCCTTACCAGAGTTATTAAGTGAAACTCTGCACTTGTTAAGTTAGTCACATGGTTAAGTGAATCTGGTTTCCCCATTGACTGCTTGTCAGAAGGTCGCAAAAGGTGACCCCAGGACAATGCAATTGTCAAATAAAAATAGTTGGCAAGTGCCTGAGTTTTGATCATGGGTATACTGCAGTGTAAGTGTGAAAAGCGTTCATAAGTTAGTTTTTCCAGTGCTGTTGTAAATTGGAATGGTCACTAAATGAACAGTTGTAAGTCGAGGGCTACCTGTATGGTGGCAGAGCTATAACTGAACTTAAATACTGCACCACCTTTTTCTATTGTTATCTACCATCAACTTGTTTACAACACTGGAATTGTGCTAAATTCTGTATTTAGAATAAATTCTGTAAAATAGAGTAGTTTTTTGTTAGTTATATTTAAACATATGCTACTTGCATTTTTACAGAAAAGGTGATACTTTTAATACTTTTCCTTAGTTGTAAACTGAATGCTGACACTCAAAGCAACATAAATGTATTGTAGAAGAACATTTTTTAAAATTCTAAACTCTTGCCAGTGAATTGGCACCTTAGAATATTGTTGTAAAGTACTCTGAGTGCTTATACAGGCAGAAATGTGGGTTATAAGTTCAATAATAAACATACAAACACTGCATTTATGGTGTTGCATCCATTATGTATCCTCAGATTAGTTGCTAGGAGTTCAAGTAATGTTAAGCCGTAGCATGTTTTGATTGCTTCCATTGCTTCAAATCAATATATAGCTGCAATTGTGGCTTATTTAAAAAGCAAGGGAAGTATACTATTTAGTTAAGACATCAGACTAGAAACTGAGACTGTGAGTTCTACTTCAACCTTATGCACGAAGTCAGCTAGGTGACCTTTGGCCAGTCACTCTCTCTCAGCCCTAGTAAGCAGACATTGGCAAACTGCTTCTCAAAAACCTTGCCAAGTAAACTTCAGGAATTTCTTCAGGTCTCAAAAATTAACTAGAAGACACACACATAAACCCCCCCCCCCCCATATATTACAGTATTGTGGAAACCTAGTCACAGGCGTTATGTACTCCAAACAATTCCAGATCAAATAACAGCAATGGAAATTTGTTCGATGGGTCAAAAAATAAAATACAATGCATTTTTCAAGTTTATTATGTCATTAAATGAGATTGCGATACTGGTCAGAGAAAGAAATAGATGAAGTGGGGAGATTTAAAGAATACCATCATAGTGCAAGTCAGGAATTTTCATAGAACATTGAGACATCTGCAAAGTGAGAAATGCAACCTGACACAAAAACACTGTTGATTTGCATCAGATGTCACAATGAGAGTTCATAAGTTTGTGTCATGACATTATCACATGTACATTTGGATGTCATCTCACTTTGCTGTTGATACTTGTGCTCAATTAAAACAAATTTAATTAATGGGTACCATTCAGTACTGTGTGTCCCTCTTGGAGTTATTTATAAAATTAATAGAGAGGATATAACTGAAATAAATACATTCCAAAATAGCCTGCTGTGTTTTATTTTTGTATTCTGTCCTTAAGCGTTATAATATATACTATTAATCTTGATAGAATAATTATAAAGGCTACTGTAGAATATGTGCCTGTGTCAAAGAAAACCTCAAGGGGGAAAACTAAGGACAGGAGCCAGAGTTTACTTCAGACTACAACTTTTGACCAGAATTCCAAGCACAGTCCTATTTATTGAAAAGCGAGAGTCGGTCTGATTTTCTCTGTCAAATAATTCCTGTTCCATTGAATTGCCAAGGGGGCGCTACTCTTTTTGCCCAACCGTTCTAAGGCTAACTCGACTGAGCTTGCTTTTTCGCGCTAATGCGTAAAGTAACGAAGTATGAAAATATTGGCTGCCTCTCTGACCAATTGCGTTCCTCTCTTCTCTCGGAGGCGTTCCTATCTCCTCCGCAATTGGGCAAAAACTCATCAGCTCGGTGCTCTGAGAATAAAACTCGGCTCTTCGTGGGCGGGAGAAGAATTGTGATTGGTTCCACCGGGAGAGGAACAAAAAAAGGGGATTGGCAGCTTTGAAGGCAAGTGGGCCTTGGCGATTCCCGGGAAAGCGAAAGTGTGCTTCCCTTTTCTCCGGTTAGGATTTGATTGGTGTGAAGGGAATCCCTACGGAGAGCTTTAGAGATTGAGCCATGGAGAAAGTGTTGTGCTCTACTCACGGTGAGGTCGTAGGAAGGGTGGACGGGGCGATGAGCAGGAAACCTTGACCGAGAATGGCTTGTAAATTTCGAAGGTGATCGGGCTGCCCCCCCCGTCAGTTTTTTCTAATAGTGACTACTTGTGCAGTGCCAGAAAAAAAGGCGGGTAGATTAATATATAACGTAAATATGCAAGTTAAAGAATGGTTTGGTTCTTAGACTAAGTTTAAAGCATTTGCTTTGAACATATCGCTTTGAAGCAATAAATGGCTCCCCTCCTCTCTCTCCCGCCCCATTTATAGAAAGTAAAAGCCTTTCCTAGTCACACGTAGCACCACAAGCAGAAAATCTCAGAAATCTCCCCCCCCCCGCTTTACAGCACTACCGTAATACAAACAAGCTTCATTTTATGAAATAAAATCTTGATATTGATCAAGGGATTTCTTGATTGTTAAAAAGGGATTAAAATAATATAGTTGAAAGATTTCATATAGGACAGTACAGCTGAGAAATCGAGGGTACCTTTTGTTACCAATAAAGCAAAAATCAGGGTCCCAGGAATTCTCAGAGTTATATTGATCATATGGCACAGAGAAATATTTTTCTGTAATATTTTTCTGTAACCACTAGGCATGGTAGCCCTTGTCTGTTTATTCTTTTTGTCAACCTAACTCTTCTCACTAGATGACAAATGGGGAGCTGAGTAAAATTGGAAATCCTGGGGAGCGGGCTATTGATAGCAATAAGTTTCTAAAGGGTGTTATTTGGGAAAATACCACCAGCCTTGTCTATGAAAGCCAGACCCAGAAAATGCATTTGTATCTGTGTATGTCTGTTAAATCGGAGGATATTAAAGTTATTAAAATCAGTTTGTAGAATCAATTTAACTACTGTGATCTATGCTCCCTTTCATTGGATATGTTCAATGTGTCTGGATAAACATTTGGAGGGAAATGTTTTTTTAAAAAATATATATAAATTGTTATTTTATTTTTAATACAAACTTCCATTACATGGTGTGTTGCCTGGGTACAAATATTTTGCAATAATAATTAAACTTACAACTATATTCCTTATATTAATATTTTGCTAATATATATAATATATCATTCATTATAACAATCATCATCTTAAC
>JANHFL010010599.1:0-20488 GCA_032468155.1 Oxyrhabdium leporinum
TATTATATTATATTATATTATATTATATTATATTATATTATATTATATTATATTATATTATATTATATTATATTACTTTATTTATTTAAATTTATATGCCATTCATCTAATTGTTCTAGCAACTTTGGGTGGTTTACAAAATTATAAAAATGTAATACAAAACTATTAAATTTAGATTTAACAGAGACTAAAAACCGAAGGGACAGGTGACATTGGGGAGAGATCTTCTTTCTACCCTGACAACCACCACCAGCATAGAGCACCCCTATCAGGACCCCAGGCCATCCAACACACCATCTTTTAAGGCTCTTCCAGACGGTCAGGAGGATACGGTTGGACTTCACTTCCAGAAGGAGAATATTCCAGATGTGTGGTATTACCTAGAAAGAAGGAAAAACAATAACATAAAGAATGTTATATTCTGAAAGCATTTTGAACAATTGAGAAATCCATTTTAAGCAGACATTCTCAAATAATTTTGATCAAAAACATTTGCACTTTGTTTAAAGATTTATGGAAGTTCAGAAACTTCTGAGTAGTGGTTCAAAAGAAGATATATTTAATCAATAACATTACTTTAATAATTTTGGATGATTTGCTTTTATTTCTATTTCATTTAGAACATATAGAACATAGAATCATAGGGCTGGTAGGGATCTCAGAGGTCTTCTAGTCCAACCCCTGCTCAAGGAAGGAGACCTTATACCAATCTGGCCTAATGATTATCCAGTCTATTTTTTAAAACCTCCTGTGATGGCATACCCACAATGCCAGACGGCAAGTTATTCCATTAATTTATTGTTCACACTATTAGAAAATGTCTCCTTACTTCTAAGTTGATTGCTTTTTAACAAAATTACATCCATTACTTATTATCCTGCCCTCTGATGCTTTAGAAAATATGTCAATCCCCTCTTCTCTATGACAACCCCTCTCAGGTACTGGGAGACAATTGTCATGTCTCCCCTATCTTTCTCTTCAATAGACTAGACAAACCTCCCTCAACCATTCATCATACAATTTAGCTTCCAGACCCTTTATCATCTTTGTTACTCTTCTCTGCACATTTTCTAGGCTCTCAGCATTTTTGTATCATGGTGACCAGAACTGTACACAGTATTCCAAGTGTGTCCTCACTTGTAAGGTATAAAGTAAAGAGGCATGATCACTTCTTGCTAATTTGATGTTATCCTTCTGTTGATGCAGCCAGGACTGCACTGGCTTTTTTGGCAGCTACAACACATTGCTGGCTCATATTTAAGTGGTGGTCCACTACAACACCTTGATCTTTCTCACAGTTACTACTGTTGAGGCAGGTATTACCTATTTTGTACTGTGCTTTTGTTTTTTCCTGCCTAAGTGCAGGACCTTACTTTTCTCACCATTGAACTGCATCTTGTTGGATAGAGCCAATGCTCAAGTCTGCCAATATTCTTCTGAATCTAGTCTATCTTCTAATGAGTTAACTATTCCCCCCAGCTTGGTATCTGCAAATTTAATGAGTTTCCCTTTGATTCCCACATCTAAATAATTTATAAAGATGTTGAAGAACCCTGGGCCCAAGACAGAACTTTGAGGTGCCCCACCACATTCTTCCCTCCATGTAGATATAGTTCCATTAAGAACTACATGCTGGGTGTATTTTATGAACTGTATAGCTAAATGTGCTAACTATCACTTAATGCATTTTCCAAGACAAAGAAAAGTGTAACCAAGTTCCTGGAAACAGTAAAATACAGCTGTTAACAATGAAGTAAATAGTACAATAAATGGCCAAAATGGATATGCATAAAGATTCCCAGAGGATATAGTTTTTCAACAGAATAACAACTTCTTAAGGGATCCGGATTTCATTTCTTAATTTGCAGTTTCCATTTAGAAATTCACTTATTTTCTTATACTACTAAATCATGCTGCTTTGTCAGTCTTTTCCTGCATGGCACCAATATTTCATTTCTTCTTTTAATGTTTATATCAGCTGCAGATGTTCACGGTATGAAAATTAAGCCAAAGGTGTATACACAAACTTTTCTCTCCATGGGAACAATCATGTTTCCTCAACAGAGATTCACTGGAGATTTCTGTACTCCCATCTCATCTTCAACCTGCCTTCTGCTGAGTGCTCCACAGCAGGGTGCTCTTTGTAGCATTTGCTGGCCTAGCAGAAGCCTTGATTTGATATAGGATGTTCATATCTTGGTCCTTAAATTGAGTCAGCTTCTCCTTCTTATGGCATTTCCATGTGGGGGGTTTATTTATTTATTTTAAAGGTTTGTATGGCCACCTTTCTTAGAGCACAATTCTGGGTAGCTCACAATCACAATAACGTTACAAAAAAACATGGGTAAGGGGAAAAATCTGCATGTTTCCTATCAGTTCCAGTTCGATCTGTTGGAATGAAATGTGCTTATGGAATTTCTTTCAGAGGAAAAGTTTTGAATATTTCAAGGTTGGAATGAAATGGCCAAGGGTATATTCTGTTAGGTTTCTCCTTCTCTCACACCCCCGCCATACTCTCACCTTTCCAGCAGTTTGCTCTTTCCCTTCATCCCATACTTTCATTAAAACCATACTTCCATTAAATGGAAACACCAGGAGAACACTCCTCCCATTGGCTTTTTCAGTAGCTATACTACCACAGCCATTAACGAGAGCCTCCCCTGAGAAATTTCTTCTGTTCATTAAGACATTTAGGGCAATTACTCTGGACAAATTTGTGATCGGCTCTAGGATTAATAGAATATTCTTGCCAGTTTTTTTCTCTTAAGTTCAGCTCTGTTCCCTGCATGGGGAGTGTACCCTTATCATGAATACTGTATCTCAAAATTTGCACCGTGTTCTTGTCTGTGTACAGCTGCAGTACACTCCTCTATGAAATCATTCTGTGGGGATATTGCTGATGGGAGTGAAAGGAAGAACAAAAGAGAACAAGACAAAACAGCAAATATAACTGCTTGTTGGTAATGTTTTATGAGACCTTGGTGATTGGGAGAACAACATCTAATTAGCTTCATACCCTTATGGGGAAATACAGCTTTCCCTTCCAGCATTTCCCTTTGTTTGATTTTCTTCTGTAAGAGCAAAATATTTCAGAGAACCATTTAGAGAAATTAGCAGCAACACGCTTTTACTCACATAAACATTATGCTCAGTTACCTGTAGCTGTTTCTGACTAGTATATATCGAGATAACATATGGAGACATTACATCTGGCACTGAGGCATTGTGAGATAGTGTCAATGGACTTAATTGGTTGTTTATACATTAGTGATTCATACATAGCATCTAAGCAAAGGAAGGAGATGGCTGGATAGCTTTACATATTCAAAGTAAAAGAGATTTTAGCTTCAGTTATCCAAGTGTTTCATTACTAATAGGCCCCTTCTATTAGACTACTGCTGAAGTTAATGGTGAGATACAGAGAATGGTGTTTGATGGATGAGATTACCTCTGCTGGGCTTGCTAATTAAGGTTCTTTTGACTTCACTTCTTTGGAAATTGGATATGCCTACATGGAGAACTTTTATCATGTGCTGACTTTCCCATTATATTCTGCATGCAGTGTTTACTCAATCTAACTGTGGCCCAAATGTTCTTGGGTACATGCTGAGTATATGAGAAGAAGATACCACCTCTCCTATCATTAGCCTTTAGCTTTCATGTGCATGGACAGCTGGCCATTTTTGAATCTAAAATTCTGGTTCGATCTTTTCCAGCCAGGAGGATGAGGTTGATGCAACAAACAGAATGAGAGGACAGTAGTCAAGCTGATGGGAAAGGAGGTCCTTTATTTTGTAAGCCAGAGGCTGCAATAATGACAGTGCTGACTTCCAGGTCAGCTGGCAAAATGGACTGGCAAATAGAATGATTTTTATACAATCTTGGACTTTTGTAATATAAATGCCGGGGTGGGAGGTAGGTGCCTGGTTGGATTAATAGTGTGTATTTTGGCATTGTAATTGTTCCTATCTGATCCCCCTAGTGGTAGTCAGGGTCAAGGCTATCCATGGAGAAAGGTGGAGAATGTAGATCCTGCGTGGCTTTGTTTTCCTTAGCTTAATCTTGTCAGTTTCTGCCTGTCTAACCTCAAAGTGGAAGCCACGCCTTGCTACAATTGCAATGGCTTTGTTTCCATTGATGGATTTTTGCTTAAGGCTACTGGCTGGGAGGCGGTGATCATCTAATCTCTAAATCTCGCCTTTTCTTTTTCCTGGGGTGGTGAGACAATGTGGGAGTCTTATCATTCTTTCTACACCATGTACATACTAACTGTGCTTTAGAACATACAGTAGATGTGAGATTCTAAAAAAAAAATATTAGGACCATAAGCTAGTAAAAAAGAAAAGAAGTCAGCAGTAACCAGTCCTCTGTTGCAGTCAAGAAGACTCAATGGATGAGGGTCAATATAACAGCTCTACCTGATTCTACTCAACTCTAAACAATTTTTATCTTATATGTATTTTGATCCTCATGACACTGAGAGAAAGAATGTATGTCTAACCTAACTCCCATTTGGAAGTCTTAAAGGGGCTTTTAATAAATCATAAATGGTGTTCTTTTTCTGAGCTCCAATTGAAATATAATTATTTTGCTCTTACATAAGTGAATCATGATTTATTGTTATGGGTATCTGCAGGGATTATTGGAGGGGCAGGGGAAAGAGCTACAATGGGATAGATGATTATAATATGCATGATTAACATGCTATGCTATGACTCACCTGAACATTTTTCTTGATTTGTTCCATGACAGAAACACAGTGGAAGGGTTTCAAGGAAGTATTGTATATTATATGGCATAATACCATTTTTCTAAATTGGAAAACATCCCACAATTCGTTAAGAATATTTTCATGTGGATCAAGTCAGATCATGGGTTCATCTCCAATATTGTCTATACTGAATGACAGCAGCAATGTAGCAGTCTTTCTCTGGCTTATGGAGAAGGCCAGAGATTAAATTTAGGCCTTTTACATATACAACAGGGTTTCTACTGAAATTCGGCTTTTCTCTTTCTCATGAAAATGCTGCTGAAGACTCTGTGGAGCAAAGCCATTAAATCTGTTATGAATGGCTTTTGCTGCTGGAATGGGAAGAAATGCATACATTTATCCAGAGTTTGGAGCTCACTTTATTTTCACTACATCTGCCATTCGGTTCATAAACTAATGTCAGACAACTTTAGCATTAGTATTGCATTAATTATAAGAGCCGTGATGGTGCAGTGGTTAAAATGCAGTACTGTTCACTGCTCACTCCAGGAGTTAGATTCTTACTGGCTCAAGGTTGGCTCAGCCTTCCAACCTTCTGAGATTGGTAAATGAGGATCCAGATTGTTGGGGGAAATAGGCTGACTCTCTAAACCGCTTAAAGAGGGCTGAAAAGCAGCGTAAAACAGTATATACTTCTAAGTGCTATTGCTATTAAAGCTTTTCAGATTGCATATTTTTGGAATTTAAGATTAGGAACTCCACAATTTGAGTTGCTTTTATGAATCTGCATAAAAAGGAACAAGTAACACTGAAGGATCTCTGACACGCAAAGTAAAAGACTGCTTCCTAATTGTTTCAAGTTTGATATCTTCTGCATGCAATGGCAGGGGAACTCAAGCATGTTTAGAAACCTAAACATTTCCAGTGTTTAAAATTAGATATGCTATTAATTAGAGTCTTCGCTGTTTCTTCGCTGTTCATTGACAAAAAAGAAAATACTCAGGCATATCAACAATACAGGTAGTCCTTGACTTATGACCAAAATAGAGCCCAAAATTTCTGTTGCTAAGTGAGACATTTGTTAAGTGTGTTTTGTCCCATATTACAACTTTTCCTGCTACAGTTGTTTAGTTAATCACTGCAGTTAATTTAGTCAGGTTTGTTAAGTGAATATGGCTTCCCCATTGACTTGTCAGAAGGTCACAATAAGAGATCACATGATCTCAGGACACTGAACCATCATAAATATGAGTCAGTTGCCAAGCATCTTAATTTTGAACATATGACCATGGGGATGCTGCAACGGTCATAAGTGTGAAAATGGTTATAAGTCCCTTTTTTCAGTGCCGTTGTAACTTCAAACAGAGACCAAATGAACTGTTGTAAGTCGAGGACTACCTGTATAAGGAAAGAGAATAGTATTTATTCAGTAACCTCTTATTAGAAGATACATAATTAATGAAATTTAATTTAAGAGGCAATCTATGTGTACTGTCAATCTCAGAATACGAGAAAAGGAATATTGACTGAGAAAAATAAGGAGCTTAAATTTTTACTATTTGAAATAAAATTAGGCTAGAAAAAAGGTATCTCATTTTACAGAAGAAAAATATATCTTAATGCCAGTTTATAAGCTAAATGGATCTCAGAAAGCTTTCTTTGGAAACTTATTTACCAAAATAGATTGTTTTAGAGATGCATTGATTGTAGTAGGAGACATGAATGGGGTAATGGATAGAAGTTTGGGTTCATCATGAACATTTTACCAATTACACACAAAGTGGCTTTAAAATAACTTTATTGATATTTAGAAGCAGGAAAATGGGAATATGAGACATCAGAGATTTTATTTTGTACCTTACTGTTCATATTAAAGTATTGGTCCTTTGGAAACAAAGAAAACTGAAATAATAAATAGCAAACCTGAGATATATTTTCATATCATGCTTCTGCTACTGGCAGGATCCAAAGAAGAATGAAAACTAAAATGTAAAACCCAAAATAAAAAGACCTTTGAGCCATTGAAAACTCTTGAAAGTGCTTCAGTGGGTATGGGAACTTACTTCAACAAATGTGGGGTAAAGACAGCAGGGATTAAGTAACATCCCTTCTCCTCATTCTTATATATATCAGGAAATCTTTAGATCCAACTCCCTATTTTCTATAGTGAAAAATTCCAAGATGTAATTCAAGAAACTTTAGAGTGATAATATTATAGGCTGATAGATATAACTGTTTTTATTACAGAACAGCTGAAGCTTCTAGTGCTGCACCTAAGAACATAAATGTCATGCTAGTTTAAACCAGTAGTGGATTAAGATTAATATGCTAATGATGGCATTTCACTGCTGTGAGAGGGTGACCAAGCTCCAGGGAATAACTCTACTTGGTTCCATCTTTCACATCTTTCTTTTTATTACAAATTTGCATCACTCCACACTCAGTAGTTCCTGTTTTTCTTTTGTTGTCTGATTCAACATGTCTTTAGAATATTTTATTTTACCATATTGGCTTCTATCCTCCATTCTCCCCTTTAATGCCCTTTTTATCTTTTCTATATCCACCCATTACTCATTTTTTCTTCCTATTATAAGTTTGGTTCTCTTTTTCTAACCACCAAAGTATAGCAGCTTGTGAGGAAGAGTTTGTCTAACAGAAGACATTCTAACTTTAAGCCCAACTGTTCCAGTTAAACAGATCAGGCAACAAATGACAAGAGGTCTACTCTTGAAAGCCCGCTCCAACCTAAGTTTTATTTCAAAGCTACAACAGAATGTGGCTGGATTTGGCTAGTTGTCACATAGATGGAGTCAATCTACTATCACAGAAGAGAACAAGCAATTTTAAGGAGCAAAATAAAATTGCAGGGCAATTCACATTGTAGGGTCTATGTGTGAGAGCCAATTAAGGGAGAGATTATAATCAAACTAAAAATAATGATGAAAAATAAAAACAGAAAAAAATATACCACAAAATAAACACAACCAGAAATAATTATTAAGATTGGGTTATAAACCTTTATAAATACACCATCACAGCTTTATCCTATAGCTACAAATTACATATTTCTCTCTGCTTCGGGAGCCCAATTTGTCATTCTTTTACTAGGGGCCAATAAACAAGCCACCCTGCCTTAAGTTCCACACTAGAATGGGGAGGAATACTTTTCAACTGAGGGTAGGGTTGTTGTTGTTTTTAAGATATCTGTGCAGATTGTTATTTAATTTGCTGGAAATAATTGTTCACATATTTATCATCTAAAGTGTCATTTATTTATACTTCTTTCTCATCATGTTTCTTCTGCTCAAATCTGTTTTACAGGTTTTAAAGCACTTTGAAAACATCCATGTCATTACTTTAAGGCTGTACATTCCACAATTTGTGAACTGAATGGGAGAAAGCTGATCTCTCTGACTGTTAATGTCCTCAGTAATGCAGCTCCTGAAAATTCTAATAACTAGAAAAGAAAATGTGGTTATTTGTTTTGAGATTCATTTGTTAAATTGACAGGCTGTAAGCTGTTCAGGGTTTTAAAGGATAGAACTATCACCTTGAACTGAAGCTGAAAAACAATTGGCAGCAACAGCAACTATGAGCATCTCTCTCTGTGTGCGCCCATATATAAAATACAGTTTCACTCCATTTAATAATTTTCTTTAGAGGCAGCTGAACAACTCAGCAAAGAAACTATAGGTCTGCTGCTATTTATCTAAAAAATACCTGTGGGGCTCAGAGACATGTTGATAGATAAAGATGAAGTTAAAATTCTGGCATTTTGGTTTGCAGAATGTCCAGTTTATTATTATTGTGGTTAATTGTTTGAACTGGATTTGGCAATTTTATCTAGCTATTGAGTCTTTCCCAAGGACCTGAGATAGGCAAATGCTGTTGTTTAATAATATTAAAGATATAATATTAAAGATATATAAGCTCTTCCAAGTGAAGCTGCCTCTTTCAATTGACTGACAGTGATTTTACCCGAGAATCTATGAAGATTCTCAGTCATCCAGGTAATGGTTGTCCCAAAGGTGCTTTTTCAAGAGGCAACTGAACTTTGTTGTTTTATTTTGAAGACATTTCACTTCCTTTCAAGAAGCTTATTCAGCTCCGACTGGATGGTGGGGAATGGAAGGATTTGTACTCCTTGCAGATAGCTGGTAATTTGCAACCCCCAACTGGCCTCAACAACTCTCTAAAAGAATACAATACTTAAATGTTGTGTCTTCTTTGTTTCATCATGGTCCCATGTGGCACTGAAAGGGCAATTGAAAGCCACCCAGAATCCTTGTGGAGTCAGGTGACAACAAGGCAAAGGAAAATAAACAAATTTAAGGAACATTCCTGCTTCTGCACAATAAGCAATGAAATGTTGGCATTCTTTTGGAAGTGTGATATTTTAAATAAAGAGGAGCCATTGATCTAACATGGAAATATGTACTTCAGAAGTGAGCAGAAAGATGTACCCTGAAACAAGTGTGACAGTGAGTGTAGGATTAATAGAGTGCAATGTTGTGTTTTTCTGTTATACATAAAAGGATACTGGCCCATTCCTGGCTATAGGGCAACTAATAGTGCATATATATGCAAAGATACCCTGTCTACTACATCTTGCACATAGAAATAGCTCAGCTAGCCTGGTCCTGAGTTACTAAGCTTTAACTTTTAAAAGAAATTATCGGAGAAGCAATTTATACATTAATGAGCCATGGTGGTACAGTGGTTAGAATGCAGTACTGCAGGCTACGTCTGCTAACTGCTGGCTGCCTGCAATTTGGCAGTTCAAATCTCACCAGACCAGAGGTGAGCTGCTCTTGCTGTAGCAAGAGGTTTACTGGTCACGTGTGCGCATTCGCGCTTGCACACGCTGCGCTCGCACGCGCTTCATTGCGGCTTATGCGAGCTCAGAGAGAGGCAGCTGATGAAGAATCCAGTGAGTGTTGTAGGGGGCAGCACAGACCAGCTGGGGTGGCTTAAAGGTAAGTTATTTAACAATATCTTAGAACAAGGGCAGGTGGGTGGGCCCAGCAAGAGCTCATGGCAAGAGGTTCGCCCGAACCTCTGTGTCCATGTAGCAGCCCACCCCTGCACCAGGCTCAAAGTTGACTCAGACTTCCATTCTTCCGAGGTGGTAAAATGAGGACCCAAAATGTTGGAGGCAATATGCTGACTCTGTAAACCGCTTTGAGAGAGCTGTAAAGCACTGTAAAGCGGTATATAAGTCTAAGTGCTATTGCTGTTGCTAATTGTATTTCAACCCCTGCATTATAAGGAATCTGAATCAAAGTCTTTGTATTTCACCAATACTGGGTACAGCCATATGGTCACGTTAAAGTGTTTTCTACCAGTCCTTCAACTGGCATAAAAGTAGGCTGAAATAAAATTTTTGGCCCTGATTTCTTATCCTTATCCTTCTTATCCAAATCCTGTTACATAACAAGGCAAGCAACTGAGGCTTTTCTAAATGATTTAATACAGGACAAGTAAAGAAAAGAAACTGATATTTTTCTCTGGTTCAGTTTCTCTCTCACTGAATGTTCCCTGCCAGCGGTAAAGGAGCCACTTTCCCTAATATAGGATGGGTTGAAGAGAATGTAAGCAATTATTTGAATGCAATGTTTAGTCACCTGTTAAGTTGCTCAACTAACAGATTGAAGACAGGACAACATTCTGAGCCAATGACGTGTTGGTTGGGCTATTTCTGCAGCTGGGTTTAGTGCTTTTCTGAAAGAACACTAAACTTGTGTCCAAACAGCATGATTGACAGGTTGGAGGTGCAAAGATCGTATTCAAAATAGGAAGGAGAAGTCATTTATAAATACATTCTGTCTTCAAACAACAATACAAAGGATTTGTAGTGACTTTATTTCTGTCCTTGCAGCCAAAAATATATGGATGACTGTAGAACTAGAATGGTGCCATAAAAATAGGGCACATGAAACTGCTTGCTGGTCAGAGCAGTAGCATGTACATTGATGACAGAAACAGTGATATGGGGCTGGTAGAAGCTGGCTGCCTTTTCCAGTTTAAATTGATATTTTGTGAAGCACAGGACTAGTACTCTCTTTTATTTAATCCTCTCAAACACTAGTCTAGGGTTCCTTCAAAAGATGCCACATTCATAATGAGACTATAGTTCACAAATTCCCAGCAGACATTGCATAGGCAATTCCTTTAGTGAAGCCATGTATCCAGTCTCACCTGCCATACAAGCCAAATTGGTCATAGAGGGCAGTTTCCATAATCTGAAGAGAAGAATGGGAAGTGACTGCAGTAGTCTACTGTGGCCGATACTGTAGAAGGTGGGCAAATCCCATCTCTGTGTTAGTAATCATATCATTAATGAAAGTTGCTGGTTTGTATCCATGTCAGTAATGTTTTCATTAGAGAGCCTTGAGAAATACAACTAGAATAACTAAATACACACTTTAAGCTATCTCAGCTGTGGGCTGAGAATAAGATAAAGGCAACATGACGATGCGGTATACAAATTACCAGTAGTTACAGAACTGAGGGAACATACTAATACTGTAGTATATATAAAATAAAAATCATGATCAAGTGCAGTCCAGTACTATGCAATTTGACTCTGAAAGCAGAGCCCAGTAAAATAAAGTCTGCGGCCTTTGGGGAGATTTTTATACTACAATGGATTTATTCTTCCAAAGTCAAAGACAAACTCTGGTATTATAGAGCAAAATCATTCTTTCTTGTTTCCTTACCACCCTCAGTGGTTTCTTCTGTCTGATATCCAGAATATATCAGAAAGAGGCAGATCACTGAGGTAAGCAGAGATTTAAAGCCAAAAACTTCTCAGATTTCCACCACATTTCCAAACCACAGGAAAATTCAGACTAGCCATTCTACTGCTCTAAAAAGAAATATTTTTAAGTATTGAACTGATGACAAAAAGAGTACAGGGAGTCCTAAATTTATAATTGTTCATTTAACAATGGTTCAAAATTACAACAGTCTCAGAAAGAGTGACTGATGACCTATCCTTAAAATTACAACTTCACATCACCTCCATGGTCATATGATCAGGTGTTTGACAATTGATTCACATTTGTGAGAATTGCAACATATTGCAATCACGTGATTGTGATTTCTAACCTTCCCAGCCAGCTTCTGACAAGAAAAGAAGAAGCCAAAGTCATTGAACAGCTACAATAATTTGCTTGATGACCAAGTTAAAAATGTTCATAAAATTGGATCCAGTCACATGATGACTGGCTTTACAACTGCATCAACTTACAATGGAAATTCCTATCCTAACTGTGTTCGTAAGTTAAGGACTGCTTGAAATGTTGCTCCTTCTTCATTTCCAGCTATTACTTTAGCGCAAGGAGAGCACTAAAGAAGTTAGGCTGAACTGTTACTCTCTCAATGGAGCGTGTAAGAGTTGTACCTTTATGTGCTCAGCATAAATGAAATATAAATGGGGTGGGAGATTGTATGGTTTTAATTTGTTTGGGTCAATTTAAAATAACCCATAGGCTAGCCAACCAAATGATGGGACAAAGTACCTCATGATTACAAATCTCATATTGTTGTTTTCCCCAGCATATACTATAGAATTCATCACCCTTAATTGCTTTAAGAATATAAATGCCAACTGGGAGGGATGTTCTGTTTATCACTAGGATTTTCAGCTAAAACGTATTCAACAAGATCTCCATTTCAGCTAATTTATAAGCCTGGGGGGCAGAGGGAATATGAAACTGGCAGAAAAGATGCACACAGTTTTTTCCCTTCCCAGATGTGAATAATCCTATGCAAAATGCTTTCTGGCTCATGTAGTTTCTCTAATAAACCAGATGTCCTGTGAATAAGTCCTTGGGGCCTAATATGCTAATATTGATGGTTCTGTTGATCACTGAACCTTGGTTTTCTCTAATAGCATCTACCTTCATTAGCTTCTATTATCTCTATATGAAATCAGATTTTAGCCATGAAATCAGATGTGCAAAATGCGGTGAATATCAAGAGTTTAATGGCCTGCCTTTCAATAAATTGAATTTAATCTGTTTTTTTAAATACTACAATGATTCTTTCAAAGGGCCAAAAGATAATGGGACCACAGTGATAGAACATTTCATGATTACTATAGCCATTGAAAACTAATGCACTGATTAATTAGTCCCTTGAAGCATACCCACTTAATCTCAGTGCATGCAGAGAACACCTTATCATTACTACCTTTTAAACCAGTGTTTTGATTCAGAAGTAAGGGAAAAACAGACTAGGAAAAGAAATAGCAGCACCATATAGTGAGTGGCTGAAATAATTCTACTTAAGTCTCCCATAGGACTATCAGACCTGGCCTTTAAAAGCAGGTTATTAGAAAAATAGAGTTGGAATGTACCTTATAGACCATCCAGTCCAACCCCTTGCTCAGTGCAAGATCTACTAGAGTATCTATTACATGACAACAAAGTATTTTCTCATACCCAAGCTTTTGAAGGCAAGACAATAACTGCAGCCAGTACAGAATGTAGCAGTTCTTTACTTATTTACCTTCTTACTCAGGATCATAGGCTTCTTCAATTCTGAACAAACTCTAAGAGGTGTACATTCCTAATTGTAGTAGAAACATCTGAAGGAGTCAAGTCTTAATGGCTTTCCAAAACCCAGCAAGAATGATTTAAATTTAAATTCAAGGAAGATGCTGTTGCAACATTTTATCCAAATGCTTTTAAGACACACATAATACTGGTTTTCCATTCACCTCAAATTGTTTAGCTACCTATGTATATATCACAGGTTGATCTTCAAGATTTTAACAATACCATTCAAGTTCCTCGATAGTTTTGGGGTCCAATATTTAATGAATGAGTTTGTATTTGGTCAAAGGTTAAAATTTTCAGGATGCAGCCAGAGGAACTCTTTAACATCACATGGCTAGGAGGCAACATGCAAGGACAGAAGCAGGCACATCCATGGGATGGTAGATATTTCAAAACAGGCACAATCATGCAAGTGCCTTTTTCATGGGTCATTTAAAAAGCCACAGGTTAAAAATAAGTGACGATTTGAACCCAGAGTTACAGCTGCCATCTTACTTTTTTTACCAGCTCCAGGTCCTTAGACAACTGAGAAAACTTTCTCTGTTGTAGGGTCCTTGGAAATAAGACCGGCCATAGTGACCTGCCTTTTACTCCCCTATTTGTGACTTAACATTCCCCATGTAGCTGTGCCTTTTTCCCTTAACTGTTTCTCTTCAATATTTCTCAGATGATTACTGTGGGTTTTTTATTAAGCTATTATTTAATTTAATGGACGTTATTCTTTTATCTTGCTTATTTTATACATTGCAACCTGCCATGCGGTTCTCCAGTTAGCCGGGAGGCTATAAATATTTTAAATAAATCAACTAACTCCAGTGCATTGACATTTGGAACACAGTGCTTAACCCTCAACTACTAGATTGATCACTAGGAAGTCAAAAGTGGTTTGGATTGGCAAAGGCAGCTCTCAAAGGGCTGCCCTCTTCTCTAGTTTGCCAAGGCGCTTTACCATTCACCCGTTTTTCTCTCATTTCTTTGCTCCTCTGCTGAATTACAATCTCTATGTACTCTTTTCTTTACCAAGGTAGAAATATTATGAACAAATAACTGAAAGTAATTGAAAAACAAAAACAAAACACAACCCTCACTTTGCAATGTAAGTTTGCTGCCACCTCTTGGTTGATTTTCTTTTTTTCTTGCTTGCAAGCACTTCCTGCATTCCTGGATGGAGAAATCACCAAAGAAAATGAAAGTAAACACTTCAGGAGATAGTGCATGTTTGAAAGATCCTGTTAACCAATCCATACAAATGCTGAAGGAATATTATGTTTCATCTGATGAAAAAAATCCTCATTGGTGAGTCATTATATTTGCTGTTTGAATGCATTTGACTAGTTGCTTTATTTAAAAGCCAATGTGTTTTGTACTTTATTTAAAAGCCAATGTGTTTTGTACTTTATTTAAAAGCCAATGTGTTTTGTACTAAAGAGCATGGGCACTGGGCTGCCTTAAAAAAATATAAGGAGAAAGGAATTGTTCTGCTACTTAGAAAGCAGAGATCATTGCAATGTGTCAAAGAAACGAGCACTGTTTCAATTAACTACATGTACCACACAGTCACCTTCTGAACTTGTCCAATTGTATGAGGCAATAACTGTAAGATAATAATGAAGATCAGACTTAGAGTGAGGCTTAAATGAAAAATCACACTGACCTGGCTCACTCATAGCATTAAAGCATAATAAGAATTGTTTGTCTTTGCATTAGGATGGTATATGACTCCAGCCATTCTAGGAGAGAAACTTTTCCACTGCCTGAAAGCCACATGTAGCCTTCCAACATCATCCCCCATCTTGCATTGCTGAAATAAAGAAGCAAATTGCTAGAAATTAACTATATAACTTGTCAGGTTTTTTTAGGGAAAAAAGCCAACAAGCAAAATAAATATATTAAATTCCTGATGGTCTTAGTTTTTAATTTACTTTTTAAAAAATCTACATTCCAAGAGTTCCATTTTTATGACATGTATATCCCATCACTATCCCTTCTGAATAAATTTCTATGTCATTATCATACACTTCATAATTATTAGGTGCCAAGAGTAATGAAAAAAATGTGGTTCTCAGGTACATATTATAACTTGAAGTTATTTGCAGTCTGACCACTACTTTTAACAAATTGATGTTTTTCTTTTTCTTTTAAATGGTTTAATGTTCTGTATAAACTCAGGAAATCTATAAAGAAAATATGTTACATTACATAACAAGCTACTTCATCATAATCCTCTTCCACCACAGTGAAATGGACTGCATTTCTAGATTGCAGTAGTTCTTTCTAAATTTGCAGTTATGCCAATTAATTATTAGATCTTATGAGAAACTGGGTCTGAAATGCTTTTTTTAATATATGTAAGTGGCCACCAAGAACTAGGCAGGACAAAGCATGACTGCTGAGAGTTAACAATACCACTTACCATCCAGACAGATGAACAGCAGTTAGGACCGGAAATTACTTTATGCAGACAATTAGCAGGCAACAAGCTCTGTGAGAGATAATCTGAAGAAGCCTGGCTGTTATATGAAAGCAGCCAATAGCCATTTAATTGGAACTTAAAAAGAAGCCTAAAATTTCTGAGGTTGTCCCTCGTGTTTTTTGTTAAATTTTGATGACAAAAGAGATTTGGATGGATTCAGTTATTACAACTACTAGTTAACGAGGACCATGATTGCTGCAAAGCCTTACAAATTGAGTTTACATTGGTACATCTATATGGCATTACTTGTAGAAGGCAGAACTAGCAGGGAGCCTTTTTTTCCCCTATACTCTTTCAGTCCAGTTTATTTCCCCAAGTGAAGCTGTCATGTACATCTCTTGAGGTTTAGGGAAGGGGGAGAACAGGCAATCCAGAAATTGCCAGGTTTGCTCATGAGCGTCTTGTGAAGCAGATTTTAATTGTTATCTGGGAAAAACTCAGGAAAACAAAAGCTGTTTGGATTTGCAAACTAACATTTGGAAAATGATTATCGAAACCTGAAGTAGGCTGACCTGTAAGAAGTCCTACAGCATCAGAATGAATATCAGGAGAAATGACTGGACTCTGATTTTCAGATTATAGTACTGCAAATGTAGTTGTGTTTATTTTCCAGTCCTGAAAATTCTAAATATTTGAAGTAGATAGGACAATCTAATATTGTCCTGTTGTTGTTCATATAAAACTGCCTTCTGTCCATTTGTAAGAAGAAACTTCTGTTTGCTTTGATCTTGGGTTTTAAGAAAGTGAGCATACACATCAGTGTTATTTTTATGTAGAATAAAAGTATAGTAGCCAAGTAGTACACAAATGTGTACCATTTGGAAAAGTTGATGTTTATGAGGGAAAAAACTTGCTTCTCTTACAAGAGAAATAGATTCATTCAATGAAGATAAAATCTCATTGGTATACTTTGGAAACACCATCTTTTGGAAAACTGTCCAGAATTCTGCTCTCTCAAAGGCACAATTAACCATTATGAAAAATAAAACACCAGATGACTTTGACCCTATCATGCTATTGGGATTACCTGCCCTCCCCAATGGAATGTACATCCAACCCACTTTTACTCAATACATGACTTACTATTTATTGCAAATGTAGACTGGGAAACCAGGGGCATGAAAGACATCAGCTTCCCCAGTCATGACATGAGATCATTCTTCTGGAAACAGAAGAAGGGGAAGCAGATGTTCATTCTTCTGGAAGCAGGTGGAAAAACCCATCTGTGGTAAGCTCTAAGCAGTCAGCATTTGGGGCTGATTTCAGTACTGCCTTACCAGCAGGTAGCATTTGGTTTTATAGGAATACAGGAATGTATATCCTGCAATAGATGGAGAAATCAGGTAGGACTCGCTGACCTTAGCTTGGCAGGTCTTTGATCACTTAAGGTCACCTCTGCTTTAATAGGTCTGGGTACCCAGAATAAAACACTGTTGAAGCTGTTTGAATGATTATATGAATCTTAAATGATATAGTCTATGAATCATTCATCCTTTCCCCAACATTATTCTTTTTAAAATAATTAGATTGTTTAGATATGTGCAAGAGCCTGATCTCAATCACTTCACAAACATATAAAACTTGCGTTCTGGTTTTAAGTCTGTAGTTGCTTCCACACTGACTATCCCTTTCTGTACATGTTAATATTAATTGTGGAAAGGAGGGAACAGGGTTAACCCAAATGCAGTTCAGTATAGGAAAACCTATGATCTACCTTTTAAAATTAATTTTCATTGCATACAAATGAGCCACATGTGATTGAATGACTTGCCCTCTAAGTGACAACCAATTCTCTTTTTCTAAGTGACAACCAATTCCCTTTTGCTTCCACTAAATTATTTTGCTTGAATAATAAATATGAGCTAAGGGGGTTAATAGTGCTATAGAACAAAGCACCTGAAACAATTGATTTCCATGGCAACCAGATTTTAATATCTTTTTTTTACTTATTCTTCCATGTTTTCTCTCCCCAACCCCACACACTTTCTTGGGTAGATGTCTAATATTTTTAATATTTCCTATATAAATCTTGAAATTCTTAAATAGGTTTGTAAGTAACCAAACATAGTTTGAAAATTAATATTAAATTTAGCTAGGGAAAGCTGGCCTTAAAACTGAATGGGAAACTGGAAATTCTAGGAACTGGATGACTTTATGTCAGCATTCCCTATCCAAAAATATCCCAGGTATAATGGATTATAATTCCCATGTGAAATGAGATATATAGGTACAGAAGGATGTGCCTAGGATATATTCAGGTAATTTCAGAGTAACTGGTGCCCATAAATGGTTTGATGCTAGGAAATGCTGTGTGGCTTTTTAAAGCCATTATTACCAGAAAATAAGATTAAAATGTTGCCATTACTGTACATAGAGTTATTTTCAGTAAAGATACTCTCAACTTGAGATGGAATCTTAATGACTGTATATATTACATTATGTAAAGTTGCCATCACTGCTTCTGCAGTATATAGTTTTTTTTAACTCTTTAGTCTATTATTTTATACTACCGTATTCAGGGTTGACTCTGCTTAGCTTCTGAGATTAACCAAAGGGCTGCTATCTTGTAAGGCCAATAAATCTTTATAGTAGTCTAAATCGCTTATATATTAAAGGACAATTAGATGACCTTTTACAGTCCCATTCTTATGCCTTTTTGACTGTAGGAAATCACTCCTGTGAATCATTTAATTCTAAACCAGAAATGCCTATTTTCACTACACAAAATAGCTGACAGAAAGTACTGGTATGTAGAGAATTTTTAACAATAATTTAAAAGAAACTCTTTTTTTTCTGAATAATCTCACTGAGGTAAGAACTAAACAACATTCCTTTACCAGATAGAATATTTCTTATGGGTGGCTTATGAGCTTAGCTTAGCAAAGATGACTGGTAAAAATTAAAGCATGGATTGTGTAGTACTTAACTACCCAAGTGTATTCTATATTGATTACATTAAAAAGATCTGCTCTCATAGAACTCTTGATTCCAGCAAATGCCCCAGGAATCTAAAAATTGCCTGAGGAATATAGAATGTCATTTCTAAACTGATTTAGAAGCATTTCCACCCCCAAAACCAAGTTAATCTCTAGTTGAGCTAAAATATCTTCTCTCATTTCATCTCAGTTCCTCCATAAACTAAGAGGAGTAATGAGGTCCATGAGAGGGGAGAGGTTGCATAGATGCAATCCAATCTAAACTCTTAGCCACCTATTTAGTCCAAGCAGAAACCAAGACTTCAAATAGATTGTGCAGTAGACTATGGCATGAACAGCCTACAACTCCCCCTGCAACCCCATCAGGTTCATTAGTTGCTGGAAGCAGATCAATCTAATGGTCCAGCCTCCACTCAGTGGATAATGGCATCAGATAATCTTATGGTAATCAGTTATAATCCAACCATGACAAGACAGACAGTAAAAATTCCCCCAATAGAAGTTCACATAGCCACTATCTAATGGAATGCATGGATAACCTTGAGGGAACCTTGCTTATTTTTTACTTTTCCTTCTTGTGCTATTTATTGATGAATTGTTCTACTTTATATCTTCTGCCATATTTACCATTTATCTGGGCAGATTAAAATGTAAGAAAATAGCAATTAATGTATGTGATGGTATGGCTACATAGAAAAATAGTATGCCTAGTAGAAAAAATTCTTCCTACAAAGTGCTATTTATTAGGCAAACCAAAGTAGTAAATTCAATACAATGTGTTAGGAACATTTAAGCCTTAGATGTCAAGCTCAGGTATCTGACAAAATTATCTCAATACTCACTCGAAAGACAGGAACAAAATACCAATCCCAGAAATGCGTCCAAAAATTTCATAGCCCCTCAATTAAAGAGACCTATCCTGAGTTTGAGAACTTATTCTTCCTCGCACTGCCAGATTGTGCCTCCTCTCTATAATGCTTATTTGCTAAAATTTACTGGCTGTCTTCTAACTCTTTCCATACTATTGAGTCACCTTTCCTTTGCCCCTGTTTTTTACTTCTGTTTTTCATTTCTTTTCTTGTCATAGTTCACTTTGCCTTTCTGGCATCATTCCCCTTCCCTAGCTGATCTGCATCTCTCCTTTGACCCCTTCTTTATTTTATTTTCATTATTATATTTTAACCCTGATTCTTAAGTTTCTGCCACTCTTCCTTTTAATACATGTTGCCACTCTGCAATAAGCAGGTACTTGCTCTCATACCTCTACTTTACTCTCCCCCACTTCTAAACTCTTATTTCTCCCAATTCTCATAAGCAAAGCAACTTCCCAACCCTGAGACCTAGTTTGGTGTAGTGATTTAAGGCACTAGGCTATAAACTGGAAGACCATGGTTTCTAGCTGTGCTTTAGACCCTAAACCAGCTTGGGCCAATCATTCAGCTCTGGGAAGCAGGCAATAGCAAGTAATTTCTAAAATGTTGCCAAGAAAATTGCAGGGATTTGTCCAGGCAGTCACAGGAGTCAATGTTGACTTGAAAGCACCCCCCCCCCCAAAAAAAGGACCCAACTCTGTCTCATCCATGAGACAGTTAACATTTGTTTGCCTGCAAATGCCATGTTCCTTACAATTGTTCAGAGTCCAGAATCATGACAAGACTTCTAATTGTGTTGAATTTATGTATTTATTATGTATTTATTTTGTAAGGTCAAGACTCCGGGCAATGTACAGTAGAAAGAAAGAAAGAAAGAAAGAAAGAAAGAAAGAAAGAAAGAAAGAAAGAAAGAAAGAAAGAAAGAAAGAAAG
>JANHFL010010601.1:0-22636 GCA_032468155.1 Oxyrhabdium leporinum
TGGGTGGGGGGGGGGGGGGCAAGGCCAAGTGCTGACTGGAACTACCGGCTCGCTAGAACCGGTAGAAGCCCACCACTGCCTACAAGTAGTTCACGGGTTACAACAGCAATTAGGATCAGAATTTGGGTTGCTAAGCAATGTGGTCATAAAGTGTGACATCACACAAACTTCATGGCTTAGCAATAGCAACCTCAGCAGTCTAGGCTGCTGTTGTATCCTTAAGACAGCACAGGTTGTTAAGCAGGAAGAGGTGGGAGTTCCAGGCAAAGAAGCCAGTGGGTGAGAGCTGCAGGTGAGAGCTATGAACAGGTGGGGAGCTGTCACAGGCAAGTGCTAGGGAAGGGAGGCAGGCGTACAGGTGCACTGCAGGGAGGTACTATGGAGTAACGGTGGACACCTAGGCCTGCATATGGGCAGGTGCCACAGGTGGGTATTAAAGAGCACACATGGGGATATGGGTACCACAATCGCTGGGAGGTGCCACGGGCAGGTATTATAGAGAGCAAGCTGGCAAAAAAAGCAGGGGGAGCAAGAATGATTTGAGACCTGCTGGCTTTCCCATTGATTTTTGCTTGTGGGAAAACTTGCAGGGAATGTCAGAACCATGATCACGTGACCGTGGGCACACTGCAACATCATAATTGCAAGCCAGGCACTGGTCACCTGGGTTGCAATCATGTGACCGTGGGGATGCTGCAATGGCTGGAACGCCAAGGAATGGTTGTAAGTCCCCCTGATTCAGCACTGTCATAACGTTAAATATCGCTGAATGAGCAGTTGTAACCTGAGGATTACCTGTACATAGAGAGCATTAACCCAACAAGATACATAGATCTTGATCATATTAGACAAGTAAGGCATAACCACAGTCACATGCACTTATCCTTCCTGCTGAGGGTTTGAATTCATGTTCAAGCAAAAAATTAATATCCAACCTGAGTAGATTGCATGAGAGTGAAGCTAATGATACTCACCCTGATGCATATTAGATTTTGCAACATGTACTCTAAATAGGACATTGTTTCACTCTCGGAACTCTTTCCTAGGTTCTTGTTAGGAACTGAATTATCATGTGTGCTAGATGTTTACTAATATCTGTGCATATCCTGTAATGCCTAATTGTATTTACTTTGGCATCATCTGGAATATTATAAGAATATTACAATTTATTATGACCCAAAGTCATATTCATAAGCCTAAAGAAACTCCATCTTCAACATAAACGATAGAGATAAATCTCATCATCCCAATTAAATTTGGGAAGAGTTAGATTTCTATGTCCTGTGTTCTGACTTTATGAAAGTAATCAAAATTAAGACAGACATAAAATAATTTCCATTTCTCCAGTTTTACCTCTAGTTCCAGACAAAGGGGCTGCTATCCAATATCCCAGACTTGGAGCAGTATACGTCCATATTAAGTGATCGTCCATGTTCTTTACCATTCCCAAGCCACGATTAATCCAAGCACCTGTAAGACAAAAAAAATAGTAAGATGCTTTCTTTCAGACTGTCAACTAAAAACAGATAAATCAAAAAATTTAGGCAACTCTTTCATACTCATAATGATATGCTCATAATGAATATATTAGAGGCAGATCCACCTAGTCCAGCATTGTTTTTCTAAAAGTAGTTAATGATGTATTGTTCTATCTTTAATACCTAGAACAGGTAGTCCTCCTTTAACAACGGGTTGTTTTATCACTATAGGAAGTTAGGATAGCCATATAAAGTACCTCTGGGCATCACATGGTCATGTGTCGGGCAGGCCAGTTTTATGATCTGTTACAGCATTACATGGTCACGTGATTGTTTTCTACTCGTTTCAAATGAATGGATTTGCTTTACGACTGTAATATTTGCTTAACCGCCACCGCAAAAAAGGCTGGAAAATTGCTTCTCGTCACATTTGCAATCATAATTCCAGGCTCAATTACAATTGTAAATTGAGGCATATTACAAGTTATGTCTCAAAGCAGCTAAGCATTTATTATTAAAATGTAGACTTTAGATCATAAGCAGGTTTTCCAAGAATGTATATACAAGTAAGCCCTTTGGTTACATCGGCAATTGGGACTGGAATTGCTGTTGTTGAACAATGCAATTGTAAAGTGTGAATCACATGGCCACATTGCTTAGTGACAGCAAGCCTGGCAATCCCGGTTGCCATTGTAACCCTAGGATGTGTGAGGTATTAAGTGAGAAGAGGCAGGCATCCAAAGTAAGGAGTATGTGGGGAGGGGTACCATTGCTGCAGGCATGTGGATAGTGCTACAGATGGATGCCAGGGAGCTTGAACAGGTCTCAGGTAGGTAGATTGGTGGAGGCTGTGGGAGGGCAGGTAGAGGCTTCAGGCAGGCAGGATAGTGCTGCAGTTGGGCAGGGGGTGCTACAGACTATGATCCCTGGGATCTGCTGCTCCATAGTGGACTCAACAACAACAACAAAAAAGATGGTGAGAGCTATTTACTGGGACAACCCCTCCTGGCTTCCTCATTGACTTTGCTTGTGAGAAGCTGGCCGAGAAGTTCACAAATGGCAATCACATATGACCTGCCTCACTACAATATCATAATTGTGAGCTGGGTACCAGAGTGCCCAGGTTGCAATCACAAGACTGTGGGGATGCTGCAACGGTTACAACTTTAAAAAGAGGCCGTAAGTTTATTTTTTTCAACTCTGCCACCGTTTTGAATAGTCACTGAATGAACAGACATAAACTGAGGTCTTTCTGTAGAGTGTAACCTGTGCTCAAAAACTAAATAGCGATCCTAGATCCACTGGATTTGCATCTAAGAATGCATATTTAGGGTAACCTGAGTGGGGATTTTTTTTATTTTTTTTACAAATAAAGGAAGCCAATAAAAATTAAGCTTTCTTCCAATCATAAGCAATACCATTTGGCTATCAGAAAGCACTCACCCGTTTTCATATCAAAAGTCCAGGCTGAGATAGGTTCTCCTGCTTTTGCCGCACTTGTAGGCAGAAGAGGTAAGGTGATCTGAATGGAGCCATCCACCTGCAGTTCTTTCCCACTTGAAAATATGTTTACACAAATTGCAGCAAGGGGAGTCAGTTCAATACTTTTGAAACCTAAACATACAGAAAAGGAATTTACTTTTCCTGATAATGGAAACATATAATAGTTTTGAAGCAGCTTCATTAAATGAGTGCTATTTGTAAGTGATACATAGGGTTTTTTCCCCATCTCCTATGGACTCCTGTCAAACTACTATTATAGCTATTTAATCTGAACTTGGAAATATTCCACTCCTGGAGTAGAGGCAAAAGTGCTTCTGCATAATTACTGGAAATAGCTTTGTTTTCTTTAATGTTTTATTGCATTCCATTCAACAGATACTTACGTAACTTGTTATGTCTGTAAAAAAGTGACATTTACCATAGTTGATTAAAGCAACCGTGTGTGAATTTAAAAACAGAATGAGTTCTGTCAAGATTTAAGTATCTTTCTTGAAAGAAGCAGATGGTCACCCTCCTCTATAGCTATTTTCTACTGAGCACCCCCCTTTTCCTTTCACCTGTATTTTTCTAATTATCCGATTATTAGGTATTAGGTAAAATTATCCCACTAAAGTAAAAAGAAGTCTGAAAACATATGCTCTCATGAGCTTCATTTCACTGAGTTTAGAAATATGGGCAATATTGAGCTTAACCACCAGATGGAGATAAAAACAGAAAAGCACTTACATTTCTAACTGTTCATAATTAAATATGGAAGCATGTTTTAGATAACACCCAAACCAAGGGAGGGATTAAGAAGTGACAGATCCCATTCACCACTCAGGAAGGATTTGGCAAATGAATAATTCGTACTAAAGTACTTTCCAAGTAATATTGGCATGTGAATACTTGCCAAGGGATTGATACAGCAGATACAACCACCAGTTCTGATTTGTAGTATTTTATCTCTGCAGGCATTCAAAAGCCAAACAAGCAGTAATGTAAATTGTCTAACCTTGATTGAATTTATTGATCTCTTTTCAAGCCCAATGACCAAACCTAAACATATTATGACTTCTATATGCCATTTGATATTGTATCAAATAATAATGAATCAGTCTTACATCTACCTCAGTATTGCCTAAACTGGGATACAATAGCTTTCCAGGTATTCGGATAATTGCTATCAATGACAAGTATTAGATACTTCATGAGATACTCTTATTTCCATTTTTGTACAAGGCTACAGGTACAAGTTACAGAAATAAATGTACTGATACAAGTCCCATGAAGAGCTACTAAAGAAAATGAGCAGCACAATCTTATACACATTTAATCAGAAGTCTGATTTAATTGACATTATTTTCTTATTTATTAAACAAATGTTATTTCAACAAGTTTTACAGAAAACAGAAAAAGTACAAAAACGTTAATACATTAAAAAACCTACAAAAAAGAAGGAAGCTTGTCTATACCGTTTTTTCCCTAAAGAATTTGCAATGCTGTATGCATAGAAAGTAATCTGTAAAAAAATAATAATAATACAAGGAACTGCCTTCAATCCACTGTCTGACTGAAAACAGAAATGGAACAAGTGAATCTTTGGTACCAGGTAAATTCAAGAAACTAAGCATCTTCCTTTAATCTATTTTAGAGCTACACCCTGTATGCATTTATTTGGGAGCATTGCAGCTAATTAATTAATCAGGTGACATTAAGTTGAAAGAATGACAGCTACACAGCAATGCCCCTCTAGCACCAAAACATTCATAAACTACTGCATGCCCTTAGGATTGAATTTTTTTAATACACATATATATTTGAAAGAAACATTTCAGTATAATCTAAAGAAGAAAAACAAAATGCCCTAACTGTGCTGTTTGCTAGTTCTTTAAATGCAAAAGGGGGAGTCATATATTATTGATTCCAGCTGTGTTCAGCTCCCTGCACTGGAGCTTGGAACAAATGAAGAAACTAGAGAGGCGTATCTCAACCACCCAAGATCCACCTGCTAATGGCTGATATTAAACTTCATTATTACTATATTCATTAATGAATTCATAATGACTTCCAGGTATTTAACAAAGAAGGTACTGAATTTTAGCGAGTACCTGTATACCTTCCCTCCAAAATTCCAAGCTATTTCTTAGAACTACTAATGTTAGAATTGTTGGATTGTAGGGGTTCTCTTAATTTGATCTTTCATTTGCAAACATTTCATAGCCCAATTCTTAGAGACCTCAAAACATATCAATTCTTTAAAGATTGTAAATATTTTTTTTGCATCATCGTTGCATCTAAATTGTCCACCTTGTCAAAAAGAACTTTTGATAGTTTCCCTTGTGTTGTGTTTTAATATCTTTTTCAGAGGTTCTGTCCTTTTGTGGATATAATATTCCATTCCATTCTCCCATTGCATATCCACTTTCATATGGTAAGTCCATTGATTTATTCATAAGTTCTTTGTAAAAAGTAACTTTGTGTTCATTTGGAGCATAAATTCTCACTATCAAAATCTTGGCCTCATGTAAATTAGCCTCACCCTCCACATATCTACCATGATCCTCAGTCAGTATCAGTTCTGATTGTTTAGTAGTTAAGTTTGTTGTTTATGTTACAATGCTGCAATTACAACTAGAAACGAACCAGCAAATACCAGTTAACAATACCATATGTTAACTCAAATGTGCAAAATTTGTTGTAACTTTGAACCGTCATTAAATGAACGGTTGTAAGTTGAGGACTAACTTTACTAAATGGGATGAGGGGGAGAGTCATAAAATGTCAATTATGCAATAATCTTTCCTGTTTGCTACAATCTTTCCTGCTGGCTAAAGCAACTATCTCAAAAACATTGAAAAAGGTACGCTTAAGGTAACTTTTCTTTCCAGATAAATTATTATTTAAAAATAACCAAACCACAGAAATTTTGAGGAGTATTTTAATTAAACATGGTTTTATTCACATTTTCCTCCCTTATTTCGCTACATTAATAAAGTATAGATTACATTTCTCTGTAGCAAAAATATTGAGTACAGATGCCTAAAACCTCTTCTTCAAATGATATATGCATCTATGATCTATTCTCAAATTACTATCAACTTCATTTCTTCTCTTTTTGGTTTATTTTTTCACTGTCCTACTTATCATTTTTGTCATTTTTCCCTGTTGCTGATGTATATCTATTACATTAAAATGAAAAATAAACATAAAATTTCAAGTAGGGATATGTTAGAAGTTTTGGCTTCGGAACTGTAGCACATCTGTAACGTAAAGTATATCATCATTACATTGTTTTATCAGTCTCAAGGATAATGGTTCCTTATGTCTGCTAAATATCTCAGTCAACCATTACTCATCTAGAAGGTGCAAGGGCCACAATAAGGGGATGAATACTGGCACAGAGCTTTTAAAGATGAGGTAAGAATGATAAAACCTCAAGAATTAATGATTAGTCTGACTTACCTGATTTATTTAAAAGAACTCCTGTTGTATAGAAGAAATGCTCCACTTTTAAAAACTGTTGCGGCACTGTAAGATACGCTGTTACATTAGTGATATGGTGGTTCGAAGGAAGTTTAATTAAGTATTTTGGAAATTGAACACTTGGCTGAGATTTCGCCTCTGAAAAATAGGTAAAATTTCAAACCAGGAATTTAGTAATGCCTTGTTTAAATAACCTTATGACCAAATAAGAAATACTTCTTTTTTTTAACTCTTCCCAAGCAATTACATATGCTTGCAAATATTCTGGAAATATGCTACATGAAGCTAACATTAGAAAAGATGATATCATAAAAAGCAAAGCAATGATGTATGCAGTACCCTATTACTAAGGTGATACAAACAGAGCTTATAAACCTGTCTAAAAATATAACCAAACTTA
The DNA here is from genome assembly GCA_032468155.1 of Oxyrhabdium leporinum. Taxonomy (NCBI): domain Eukaryota; kingdom Metazoa; phylum Chordata; class Lepidosauria; order Squamata; family Cyclocoridae; genus Oxyrhabdium; species Oxyrhabdium leporinum. The sequence continues at coordinate 6,847 of JANHFL010010601.1, forward strand.
AGAGGAAAAAAGATGAACTTCATTTGCACACTTCTTCCTAACAAAAACTTATTCTGTTTTTGTCATCTTTAATCCCAGTTCAGAATGCTTTATCATCATTTATACTTTAATTCTAATCTGAAATAGATTTTGACAGAAAAAATCAAGAGAGAATATCTGCCCTAACCCTTTCCAACTGCAAATACAGGTAGTCCTTGATTTACAAAGGTTCACTTAGTGACCATTCAAAGTTGCAACGGCACTGAAAAAAGTGACTTATGACTGTTTTTCACACTTACAACCTTTGTGGCATTATGTGATCAAAATTCAGATGCTTGGCAACTGACTCATAATTATGACCATTGCTGTGTCCCAAGGTCATGTGATCCCTTTTTGACAAGCAAAGTCCATGGAGATGCTGGATTTACTTAACAACCATGCAACTAATTTATCAACGGTGGCAATTTGTTTAATGGTTATGGCAAGAAAGGGTGTAAAATGGGGCAAAATGCAACAAATGTCTTACTTAACAACAGAAACGTTGGGCTCAATTGTGGTCGTTTCATCATTTGAGCAAAAATGCCAAGCACCTGAACTGTGATCATATAACCATGGGAATGCTGCAATAGCCACCATTTCAAAGATTGCTCTTAGGTGTCCTTATTTAGTGCTGCTATAACTTCAAAAGGTCACTGAACAAATGATTGTTAAGTGAGGACTATCTGTGTAAATTATAACATGGACAAAATTGTCCTTGTAATCTTGCATTTGATTCAATCCCTTAGCTTTAAAGTCATTACTTTCTTCTAACTCCTTATTACTATTTAATTTTAAACATCTTGACTCTCACAAAAATTCTATTTATTAGTATTTAGTCAAAAAGACAGATTTGCAATATTAGTCAAAATAGAAATATTTGTTCTTCCAAACAATAAACTAATACAGGTACTCCTCACCTTACGGCCACAACTGAGCCCAAAATTTATGTTGCTAAGTGAGACATTTGTTAAATGAGTTTTGCCCCATTTTATGACCTTTCTTGTCACATTTGTTAAGTGAATCAATGCAGTTGTTAAATTAGTAACACGGTTGTTAAGTGAACCTGCCTTCCCCATTGACTTTGCTTGTCAGAAGTTTGTAAAAGGTGACTCTGGACACTGTAACCGTCATAAAGGTGAGTCAGTTATCAAGCATTCAAATGTAAATCATGTAACCATGAGGATCGTGCAATGGTCTTAAGTGTGAAAAATGATCTTAAGTCACTTTTTTCAGTGCCGTTGTAACTTCAAATGGTCACTAAATGAACTGGTAAATCGAGGACTATGCATTTAAGTGCTGTACTCAGAGGATGAGATAGACAGAGAAGATACAAGTGCAAGGTCTTGTTTTTCTCAATATCCAACGTCCATTTTCTTTTCTCTTGGGATATGGCGTAAGTACTAAAAAACATTATTTAAAAAAATGAAAATAAAAAAATAGAAAAGGTAGCAACGGTTAAGTCACCTTTACTTAACAAACAAGATACAGGTGAAAGAATATCAGCTGGATTTTCAGCTGTTGTAAAAACAGCAACAACTGCCTTTCATTCTTTTTTCTCAGTATCTCTTATTTTTAGACTTGCATTTTAGACAGCAAATCTGGAAAAGATGGATTAGATTGGATTTAATTTATATGCAGTGACCCATTAACATTCTCTCATTAGATAGAGGAATGGAAAGGGAGGGGTGTTGATAAAAATGTGTGACGGCGGCTTTCAGTCAGCTTTTTCCTCTCTTGCCACATGTAGCACAGAGAGATCCTTCAAGAAGATAATGTCCATCTTCAGCACAAATACATGGGGCAAAACAGGGGCATAATCTCCAGCAGTTCTATATGCTATTCATTGTGGGTTACCACTGAACTGAAACAATACAAGCTTTTTTTTTTTACTGCTGAGAGAATCTATTCTAGAATTACATTGAAATGAGTAGGATGTTGTGATAGAAGAGTGTGGGACGAGGTTTGGGGACTCTCAGGTCATAGTCATCTCTTTTGTGTTTGAAATAGTCACTACCTCTCAACTTAACCTCCATTACTGAGCTGCTAAGAGAATAAACATAAGGCCAGAAAAGACATGCAACTTCTGGCCAGCCAATAATTCCACTAACACAAATTAGCAAATTAAACATTCAATACATGTCTGCAGTTATTTTACTAAAATATGAAATAGTTAAAATGCCTCTATCTCTTTGCATCTATTGCTTGCAGCACATATTTAAAAACACAAGCTGGAAACTGTACTGACTTCGGTACATGGCTATATCTTAAGAGAAAATAGTTTGCAAACCTAGGTATGTTCTGTTCTTACTTACCAGATAGTTTCCCAGTGATTAAAACTGTATCATCAAATAGCCATATATTTGCTTGACTTTGTGGGAACAATGAAAGTGTAACAGATGAATATACTGTGGGAGATAAAATAATAACATATTACATAAATACATATTATAACACTGTTGCCCTGAACAGTAGTAAAACTTAGATGGAAAAAGCTATATCATCTGAAAAACTTAATGATTATATTGACTTTGATTAAATAAGGCAAAGGCTCAATTCCATGGACACCCATTTAGCAGACTTCAAATACAAGGGGTCACCTTTCATTGAGGACAACACCTCAAATAAAAAAAGGATGCCTGTTGGTTGGTAAAGAATCAGGAAACAATTACTTTTTGGGGGGCTCTGCTAAATCAAGTTTTTCCCATAATGAATTTTTCATAGCATGATCATAAGAGTCATGCTGGTGAAAATGCAGCATTGCAGGCTAATTCTGCCAACTGCCAGCAGTTCGATCCTGACCAGCTCAAGGTTGACTCAGCCTTCCATCCTTTCAAGGTCAGCAAAATGAGGACCCGGGTTGTTGGGGGCAATATACTGACTATGTAAACCGCTTAGAGAGGGCTGTAAAGCACTGTGAAGTGTTCTATAAGTCTAAGTGCTATTGCTAGTGCTATCATTGTACAGTGTAAGCAAAGTCCTAAGTTTCTCAACACCTTTTTAAATATTTTTTTATACATTACTCATACACTTGACACACTTTATTTTAAAAATAATGGAAATTTATAGATTTTTGTATAGACGTCTAATACATTTGATTGCATAGAAGATTTTATGTATGACATTAACTAACACAATGAAAAAAGTATGGAAGTAACTTCAGCTAAAATTCAGGAGTGTAGATGTACTAGTAGAAATCTGATTTTTACAGAGATCGGGATAGGATCTGTTATCCTTTTTCCTTACCTTGGGGAGAAGGAAATAAAAGCTTTATGAGCATAATTCTTTGTGATTTTGCTACACATGCTTTTTACCTTTTAGGTGAAGAATATATTCAGGTTTTTTTATTCATATATATCTTAATAAAAAGAAATGGAGGTATCAAATGTATTCCCAACAGAAAAACTTAATATGGATTTGTAATTTCACATTTCATTTGCTAAACGTGTTATTTTTTAAAGAAATCTAATATGTGTACAGTATATTTAGCATAGAACTTTAATATTTAAAACTGATTGACTGGATTATTTGGTTCTAATTTTATATTTATTTCAAGACTCTGAAATGCATAAATTAGGCATAATCTGTTGTAGATTTTATATGAGTAAATATATAAGGAATACTTATATTAGAAGTGCATGGGGGAAGCATAAATATATGTCCATTTATGCATGTGGAATGTCCCATGTTGTTAGTTGAAAACACAAGTTATTTTCAACAAAGATTAGACTGGATGATACAACAAGAAATAGAGATCTGAAAAACTGGGTTTGATTGGGAAAGCGTTAGCCAATGAATGCAAATTATACATAAATGGTCAAAAAAAAAGTGCAAATGATATAATTTTGCACTATGGTAGAACATTTAGTAAAGATGGAAAAATGGATTGACAAAATTTAACCATGCAAAGGCTAGTAGAAAGATAGTGTATCATACTTGGTCTGTTATGAGAAATGAATATTTATTAAAGCAACAAAATAATAAAATATTTATTATCTATGTCTGTGCATAAGGGTATGCTTCTATTCGTTTTATTATATGGAAGTGAGGATTTGGTATGTTAGGAGGAACAAAGGTAAATTTAATGCAGTGAGAACACATTATTTAAGTGGCATGTATGTAAAAAATAAACAGATTGGGTGAAAATAAATACAGAAAGAAGCAAAAATAAAGTGACCAGTATGAAATAAATGAATTAAGTGATTTGCTCAATGAAAATGAAAACTGAATCACAGAACAAATGTAAAAAAAGGAAAGTAAATGGATAGAAAGGAAGGGGAAAATGGAGAAGGCTAGATGAAAAGCATATGCCACCTAAAGAACTACATAAATTATCTTTAAAAAAATGATTTAAAGATATTTTTAAAATGGTGTTGTTAAGCTTGCTTACTTACTTGGCATTCTCCCAGTTTTCCAAGGTAAAGGTGTTAACATGTAACCATCTTTATAAGAAACAATGGTTAAACTCAGGCCTAGCTGATAGGGAACCTGTATCAATACTGCTCCATTCTTTCCAGTTAGAGTAGAATTTGTTTTAGTATAGTTGACAAAGACATCTACAACAGCTTGGTGTAGGTACTGATGACTAATTATATCATTAACTTGTACTTTCAGGCTAAACATAGGTCCTATAAAAAAGAAAAGAAAAGAGCAATCTCAATTATTTTAGTTAAATTCCAGCATTTTTTTTTAAAGAGCAGGTCTTTGATTTCTTGGAGATGCATTTTGAACATCTAGGAAAATATTTGCAGATTTTATGACTTGAGAGAAAGCAAAACCCGATCCATATTAACTGGATTGCTAAGACTTCTATGGAAAAAATAGATATTTGCATTTTCTTACTTATATCGCATAAAGCATGCACTGATTTTGAAGTTCCATAAGGATGACTCATGCATATTCCCACCTTCAAGTGAAAAAGTGCAGAGAAAGATAGAAGAAGAAAAAGTGTGAGGTGAGCTATGGCATAGAACCAATACAAAGTTCCTCTGCATATATATGAGGTACATGGTGGAGGGAATAGAATAAATACATTTCACCATGCAAGATAGGTTGATTTCAATCACATTTCCTATTTGGTAGTTTACAGTTTTCTTCAACATATATTCAGTTACACCAATAGCAATCAAAATATTATTTCATTCTGAAGCTAAATATAATTTTTATATAATTTGGAAGCTGACGTCTCTGAAAAATTACACCTACAGAGAGACAAAAGATTTGTGCACTCTATATGTTGCAAATGCAGAAAGCAAGATTATTTGCATCCTGAATATAAACTCCTGTATAATTGTTTTTCTAAGCCTTGTTCAGAAATAGTGAAGGATCTTAAATCTTATTTTTCCTGGAATATTTTGATACCGAAAAGCACATTCCCATATCCCCAGAAAAACTTGTTTCTCCTGAAGATGCCATTTCACTACAACAATTAATACTGTAACTCTATAGCTACTATTTTGATTTTAAGGCCAAGAAAATTTAACCTGGAATAAAAATGCAAAAGTTAGAAAGCTGTTTCCAAAAAGCATTAATTAGGAAAGATAAATAACGTTTCTGCATGATGGAATTGGTCCTGATTGGAAACTGAAGACATCATGTATGGAAGCACAAGTAGGAGAACAGGATCATACTACAGATTGTGAAGAATACCGCATCTCTAACCACTTTAGTCCTGCACTTTCATATTCTGGAATAGAGATTGAATAGAGATTGATTAACTCAGATAAAACGTGTACTCTTTGGCTCACAGTTAGAAAATACTGTATACCCTTAGTAACTAATATGAGATTCTTGGGTGGACTGACAGCCTTCCAGTTACAACCAATTTTTCATCAACTGCTTCAAGTTACAGCGAAGGTAAGCAAATAGTACCTTATGTCCAATCCCCAAATTACAGCTGCTACAGTGCCTGTGATGTGCCTGTGATGTGATCAAAATTTGGACGTTTGGCAGCTTGCTCTCTTTTATGACTGCAAGGTTGCTACAGCTCCACCATCTGCCTATCTCCCCCTCTACTCCATCTCTGCCCTGTGCTTCACAGCCTCTGTTGCCCTGCACTCTGCTGCTTTCTGTCCTTTGCTGTCTTCTTGTTCTCGCTGATCAAGCATACTCAGCCTGGCTCTTCACAAGCAACTACTGGCTGTACGCGGTCTTCTTCCCAAGATCACATGAGGCGGTTTCCTTGTAATATTACAGAATTACATGTGGCCAGCAGGTTGCCTCGTGAAGGGCTATACTAGGCATGCCCAAGTAGCCGCGGACACCAGAAGATGGACAAGGTCTGGTGGGGTGATAAAGTAGGGAAGCACAAAGTTACAGATGCCTTGGAGTACAGGGCAATGAGGGCAGCTGGGGCTTTGCACTGTGCTGCCAGGCCGCAATGGCGGGGGTTTCATGCTGAAGTGCTGGGCCCATCTCATGTCATCCAGTCACACTTCCAATAATGAGGGTAGAGAGATATAAGGAAGGGGAACACAGCTGTTGCATTCAATGGACATTTTCAAGCACTGGAAGAGAGTCCTTGGAAAATCAGGCGAGTCCACGTATTGTACTGATTATTTGTTGTAGAACTAAGAAAACTCACATTTATGTTCCCCAGTTCACTACAGAGCTTAATGGAAGTCTTTAGGACAGTCTCTTCTCATCCTGATTTCCCTCACAGATTTGCTGATGTGGCCATAAAAGGATATCCTCCCTCTCTACTAGACCACCTTGAGCTTCAAGAAGAAATACAGAATACAAATGCAATAAATAATCTATTCAAGACTTTGAAGTTCACTAGCACACATTATTGTGCAAAGCAGCTTCCATATTGGCTCTATACTAGCAAGCACTCAGCTCTGGCATTCAGAAATAAACTAAGTGCTGTTTGCTTATTTATTAGTGGTACTTATTAATGTAAGCAATAATGAGTGAATGCATATTAAAAGAATATATATGTTTCAAGGATCCTCAGTGGAGACAGCAATGGATTCCTGGACGCTATGCCTTCAGATATGATTGATTACCACTTGAATTCCTGTCAATGAAGGCTGGCTCACATGTTTTCTATAGCTAATGTAAGGACAGACGCTTGTAGCAACAACTTCTGTTTTGCTTATAAACAAGTTCAAGATTCTGACATTCCTTTAATACATGTGGAGGTAGTGCTCTCCTGTAACAAGTCGTTCATGCTTCTTAGGATAAAACAGTGCTTATTTAGAAATCTCACTTCTTCCGTTCCTAATAACTGGGTATCATCCTCTTCACAGCTGTTTAATGATCTAGTTTTGTTCAATATTCTCAAATATAGACCTATATGGTTATCATATAAAAGCTTCAGTTCCATAAATATATGCTTAAAGACAAGGACTGAACTGTAAATGAATTACTATCAATTAAATATACAGGTTTGGGATATAAAATGCTTAAGTTTTGTTTTCCAAATACAAAAAGAAATGCTTATTGAGGCCAGCACTTTCCAAAATCTGATGTTTTTTTTCTCAAGAGTACTTCTTAAATACAAATAGAATCTTGAATTTTATATTTGAATTGGCCCATGTTTCATTATATGCATTTTGAATACCTTTTTCCTAAATTCTTATCTGCTAGTAATTTCAAAAAGTAAGTTAAATGAATTTTTCATTAGGCTAGGAAATACACAGCTTTGAAAATGATACATAATCCTTCCTTAAAAATTAATTATTTTAAAAAAAACATGTTTAGTTTGTCTTTGAAAAAAACTTTTTTTAAAAAATAATTGCAAATCATACCTGGGAAAATTTGTTAATCACTAGCATACTGTCACTGTTGTGTTGCTGATCCCAGGAATCAAATTTGTATTGCTACTTATTGTGAATACATGTTCTGCCGATTCTAGATATCAAACATACACTGTATTACCTCTTTAATCATCCCACTGGAGCTAACAGAGGGGAGGACATGGCATTTAACTTAACCCACTGTGCATATCACTCTTATAGGTAGGCATTAATAAATATAGACCAGGGTATTTCAAACTATGTTCCATCAAATTTTAGGCTATAGGAAAAGTTGATAAATTTATTTGAGAGTCCAAGGACAAAAACATTTCAAACACCCAATTTTTCTATCACCAGAGCTTCACCTCTTAAGCAGGACTTAAAACTCAGCTTCTGGGGTCTCAATAAGTTTGAAACCTTTGCGAGAGACATTTGTGGTCAGCAAGGAGTTAAGAGTGGTGAGGAGAGACATGTGGTGGGATCTTTGGTGCAGCTGCACCATTAATTGATAAAGATAATTACATACCATGACAGCTGCCCTTGGAAATCTGGAAAAAAATGGGTGAGGAGAGGGAGAGTAGTGCAAGGTGGTGGAAAACTAAGTGAGAGTCTGGAAGGCAGCTGCAATGCTATGCAAAACAAATCAACTTCATGAGCTGTCAGAAGTGGCAGTTGCTATGGGCTGCCGTTCAGATTGCTGGAAGTAAGGAGGACTGATAACCACAACAGAATCTCATTAGAGCTGGCAGGGCCAGGGCTAGAAGGGTGCCTTAATAAGGCCTAGAATTCTACCATTGTTCCCACTGTCTGACAGGCTGATGAAAATCTGCCACTTTGAGTGGCAAGGAACTGGCTTGCATAGGGAGGAAAGTGGGGTTTCTCCTTTGCAGCATCCCCATGAGGTTTCCTTTGCCAAGACCAGTCTTCTCCACCTGGTACTGTCGTTGTGCTCTTAAAATCTTCTGTCACAATGTATGGAATCTCACATTCTCTTCCTCAGCACTAAATCAGTCCAGAAATCTTTTTACTGTCTTTTCAGTTTGTCCTATTTCAAAAATTCCTGATGTATGCTTCAGATTTTATTAGAAGCTGTCTCCAATATGCATTTCCATCTCACATGCTAAAGATCTTGGAGCTCGCATATGCAGGGTGATTTATTTGGTCATAGCTGAATGAACACCATCATTTTCCATGTCTCACTCATGTTATTTCCTGCTCAGATTTATTAGGGATATGAAAGGTGCACTGACCTATAAAGAAGAAATCTGTTATGCTGAAGATACCAGTCTTCTCACTGCATTAACTCAGCATGCACAGTATCACAGAAGGCCAACAATAAAAGTGGTTAATAGATTCAGGTCACCCCAGTAGGACAATTCAGACAGAAACTGTGCCTCTCTGTGTGAGTCTGTCACAGGTTTGGAGGTGGGCCAGGCACACAAACACAGACTTTTTCCTCTAGTGAACTGAAAAAATAGAAGGTGAGAATAGGAGTTCTGTTTCTCGTAGGAAGATGTTGCTATAGGAGAAGGAATGGCTATTGTGCTGCCACAATAGCAGGCCTGTCAAACTGGCGGCCCATGGGCAGGATGTGTCACACGCAGGCCACGCCCACCCAGGCTCCGCAAAGGCAAAAAACATTGTGGTACATCACGCTACGTCACGTGGCATCATCGAGTTTGACACCCATGCACTATAGTCTTAAAAAACAACAAAGTTAACTGTGGGAAGAACTGTCATTTGCATTTAAGTGCACTATGCATGTTTCATGCATTTTTAAAATTCATATGAATACTTCAAGAAAGAGGACCTCTAAACTGATTACCATTTCCATTCAAATATTAATTCCAAAACTTAGTTAAGTGGGGCTATTTTAACTTTTCAGTGCATAAATCCTATTGTAAATTAATACCACAGGAATTGTTTTTTTTACCCCTGTATTGCTGGAAAAGGCCATGAGCAAGTCATATTATGAATAAAAGGCTTTGCCTTTTTGATGGATTCCAAAAATTAAGGCTACTCCCTTCTAGTACTGATGATGTTACCTAGGTGGCTAATGAAGTGCCTGCAAGAAAATAACCAAACTCAGAGAGCACTAAGGACTCCACAGTTCAACCCTCAGCTACAAATATTCTCTTCTATTCCACATAATGATGGTCTTCTAAATAAACCATAATTGGTATAGTGGTAAAGTACAATGCTTTATAACAATCAAGTCAATACGCAACCTACTTTGGGCTTAAATTATACAAATACACTATAAAAACAGAAATTCTCATGTTTTTATTCTACCTGCATTGCTTAACATCTAAATTTCTCCATAACTAGTAAAATGCAAAAATGATGGGGCAACAGCTAGTGACTCACTATTAATTTTCATTATTTATTGAATTGTTATAGAAGCTTACAAACGACACAGAGGGCTATCTTTAACCTTGTTGTTCTTGGTTACAGTAAATATGTTGGTCCAACTTTATATTTTAGTTCATCTCATGCATTCAAATTCCATATCAAAAGAGCAGCATTTACCTCCTTCCAGGCTTCTGTTGAAGTATGTTGAATAATCCTGCTACAAACCTTTTCCTCCAGACCTCACTCCCAGTCTGCCTCCTAAAATGGCACAGACCATCCTGAGAACTGAACACATTTCTATATGGTTTGCAGGTAACTGCAAATCTTAACCCAAAACCAATTTTTAATGCACAACCAGATTTCCCCCAAACATATAGCATATACAGCATTATCAAAATGCATAAATTCATGGTTTTTATGTGTTTGTATGTGTGACAGGAAGAAAACTGACTCGTCTGAGCTGTGGTGCTGGAGAAGGCTCCTGCATATTTATTGGACAGCAAAGGTGATTTAACCAGCAAGTACTGGAGAGTATAACAGCAGACATGTCACTGAAAGGCAAAATTACAAAACTGTGTTATTTTGACCAGGCCATGCGGTGGAATTCACTGCAGAAATCAATTATGTTTGGAAGAATTAGCAGTAAAAGGAAACCAGGCCATCAAAGAACACAGTAGCTGGGCACCATCAAAGCTAATGGAAAGTGCTGGCCTCAGAGCATAGAGCAACTCAAAGTAGTGCAAGATTGGAAGATGTAAAGAGGCCTGCCCCACAGAATCGTCAAGAGTCAAACATAATGAATGGATATCATCATCATCACCATCATCTCCAGATGCATCTATCTATCTGGTGGCATTCGTTTTAATTGTGACCAAAACTAATAGTTTATCTGTAGAACCAGCAGCAATAAATGTATTCCAGTTCTGAACACATCTCTTGGATTGGTATGATCCACATGCTATTTGTGCTGGCTTTTGACAGATGTACAGGTAGTTCTCAATTTATGCCTACAATTGAGCCCAAAATCTCTGCTGCTAAATGGAACAATTGTTAAGTGAGTTTTGCCTCATTTTACAACCTTTCTTGACACAACTGTTAAGTGAATCACTGCAATTATTAAATTAGTAACGTAGTTATTAAATGAATCTGGCTTCCCTATTGACTTGACTTGACTTGTCGGAAGATCGCAAAAGTGATCACATGATCCCAGGACACTGCAACCGTCGTAAATATGAGCCAGTTGCCAAGTGTCTGAATTTTGATTACAGGACCACAGGGATACTGCAATGGTCATAAGTGTGAAAAATGATCATCAATCATTTTTTTCAATGTCATTGTAACAGTCACTAAACAAATGACTGCTGTTAGTACAACAAGCGGTTGTAAGTTGGGGACCACCTGTACAAGAGACAAATGCGATGAAACAACAGAAGTTTCTGAGTATTATGCTAAAAGCAAATTTCAATAAATTGGATTGTTTTATGGCCATATGCTCTTTGTCTACATCAATGTCAGTCAACCTTAACAGCTTTAAATGTGTTTAAAGCGTGAAGATCTGAGTATGTAGAATAGCTAGGAAACAAACATGGCAGGAATCACAATTATTTCCTTATAGTTATTTGCTGTAATTAAGTACAAAATACACATTTAAAAAAAATCAATTAAAGCTGAAGTAATAAAAAATACATAAATGTATGCATATCTTCTCATGAAATTGTTGTTTCGATGTCAAAGCTGATACGTGGCTGTTTTTTTGTTTTGTTTTTTCAAATAATCACATTCAAAATTCAGAACTCTGAGAAATAAGACCAGGTTTGTTTCAAATTCTAAAACCTAGCTAAACTTATAATCTTGATATAAAGGCCGAGCTTTCTGATTTCTCATCTCCATCCCCACTTGGATTGCTTATGAGCTGCACAATACCATGGACAGTGACTTTATTGTTGCTAGTGCTAACTTATCAACATTCATAAATCTTTTAAAGAACACACTTCCTATTGATATTCTATATCTTACACAATATTAATTGTATCTGCAAACAAAATAATAATTTCATTTGTCCTTAAGCTCTAAAGTAGCTTTGTCAACAAGGTTACTCTTTTTAATATTAAGGAGATTTTCAATCTTGCATTTTGATTTCGCAAAACCATCCAAGGCAATATGCATAACTTAATAACATATTTTTTTAAAAAAAATGATTTTTTTTTCTCTAACAGCAGTCAGTGAGGAATGCAGCCTTTAAATATCACACCTATTTCCCCAAAATTAAAACTAGAACATCTTAAAAATAAATCCAGGAAGGAATTTGGACCAATCTCTTTGGAGAAAGCTGTTCCATGAAGCAGCAACTATTGTATCAGAAAGTATTTTCTCGTGACCACCAAACCTAACCCTAACCCTAACCCTTTGTCCCAAATATTTGTGGCAGGATACACACATGCCTTAAAAAGATGGGGCTGGTCATATAGAACAGGGCCATTTAAATCTTTTTGAGTTGGTCGGTAGATCTGTTATTCTGAGAATAGTCCTAGGCCTCACAACAGTCCTGTAAACTAAGTTACAAAAAGTCAGTGGCTGACTTAAAATCCATGAAAAGGCTCTGTGATTGAATGGAAAATTGAACCTGGGTCTCCCTAGGTCCAAATCTAGATCTTAATTACTACGCTGGCTTTGTATATTGTACAATCTTGCTAAATGGCTATGATGAAAGGGACTACAGGTAGTCCTCGACTTACAGCAGTTCATTTAGTGACCATTCAAAGTTACAACAGCACTGAAAAAAGTGACTTATTTTTTAGTTACAACCTCCATAGTAACCCCGTGGTCACGTGATGAAAATTTGAAGGATTGGCAACTGAGTCATATTTATGATGGTTGCAGTGTCCCATGGTCATGTGATCCCCTTTTGCAACCTTCTGACAAGCAAAGGCAATATGGAAGCCAGATTCCACTTAACAAACAAGTTACTAACTTATGAACTGCAGCCATTCACTTAACAATGGTGGCAAGCAAGGTTGTACAATGGGGCAAAACCTATGTAACAAATATCTCACTTAACAACATAAATTTTGGGCTCAACTGTGGTCATAAGTCGAGGACTACCTGTATCTATTAATAACATGATTGCCAGGAAGAATATAACCAATAATGGCTCCCTTTTACCCAGGATTTATTTTTCTTCTTTTGGGCAAGTGATTGCACTTCACAGATGGTATGTGTGTGCATCACGCATGCTAAAATGATGTATTGCCTCCAAGTCCTACTGTGCTACCTAGTTTGGCTGTTGGTAGTAGTGGTACAGTAGAACCTCTGGTTGCGAAAGCTTCTGCTCACAACCAAATCGGGTGATGACCAAACTTTCTTACCTCTGGTCACGAACAGATACTTGGGTGGCGACCAAACACAGCTGTCTGCGCTGCGACATTTTTTTTTACGCGCATGCGCTTCCAGTCATGACCAAATCGGGTGATGACCGAATTCATGGAACGGATTATGGTCATCACCTGAGATTCTACTGTATACTGTTGGAGATTGGAATGGCAAAGTTGGAAATATTAAGAAGAAAAATGTAATTGGACTATCTGACCTAGGAAACCAAAATAAAGCATAAGAATGATTTATCAATTTTTGCCAATCCAATGATTTCTTAATTCCTAACAGTCTTCACATAACCAAAATGATACCAGTATCTATATGTGTGGATGGAGTCCAGAGAAATCAAATTGACTATATTCTTGGCACAAGAAGATGGAAGAGCTCAGTTATAACAACAAAGATGTGGTTAAGGACTGACTGTGGAACAATTCAAGGTTAGGCTAAGACAGAAGATGAAAGTCCACCAATTTTCACAAAATAATACCTAACCCTAACCCTAACAGGAAAATGTTAGGAAATGCTTTGAATCCCTAAACTTCGTGGACTGGAAACCAGAGGAATTTTTGAATGAACTTGAAGATATTAAGAATGAATTTGAAAAGAGACGGCTTATAATTTCATTTTTCTTTTTCTTCTGTAATTTATAGGCCAACCATGTCCTTGGTTTCTTTGCAAACTTGGACAACCCAGATTATGCCTGAAAACATCTTTGTGGTTCTTAGCATAAGAAGCATTTTATAGACAAGAAATAACAGGCAAAACCAAATGGCTATCATGAGATACTATACTTTTATCAAGGAGAAATCAAAATAAAATCAAGAAAAAAACTGATAGCAAAAGGATATAGTTGCCAATCGTTTTCAGATTTACTGTTTTTAAAAAGATTTAAAGTACACAAAAGAGTTTATGCTTTGAACATTATAAGACTGAGTTTGAAATTATGTACAAATGATATGTAATTACTCAAATGTATAAACATTTATTCAAATTTGAAGATGAATAAGTAAAATAATGTATGATGAAGTAGGCTAAACATTTTGGTTATAACATATAGATGGAAAATGAAAAAAATGTGATTGAAAGGATTGAAATTTATATTATGCTATAAACCTTTATTTTTTTTTATAAAAATGTACTGTTGGTATATTATCAGATAACTCTAGACCACTTATCAATGGTCTAGAATGTATAAAGACAATTCAAATTTATGTTAGAAAAGTGAACGATAAGAAGGGACATTTTATCATGCTTGGTGGACATATGAAAAAGCTAGAAAATTTTGGATCAAATATATTCACTGATTCAGAGGCTTTAAAGATTAATACATAATTGAGACGAAAGGATTTTCTTTTGGGATGGACAAATTGTTGGAAAAATACCTGAAATTTTGTTTTTGTCTTTAATTGCAAGGAGGTTATTGTATGCTGAAAAAATAGAAAGATTTGGCTTTGCCCACAATGGAGGAACAGTTGGTGAAAATGATGGAACTAGGCAAAATAAACAAATTGACTTCTTTGATCAAAAAAAAGACAATAAATTTATTGCTTACTCTTTATGGATTTTTAAATTATATTATAAAGAGTCATGTTGTAGTCTGAGAGTAGGACGTAAATTTGTAACTGTACTTATAACTGCTATAAAGACTGGAAATCTCTGCTTTCTTTTTTCTTTCTTTTCTATTTTTTTTTAAGCTTTTGCCCCATTTCTTCCACTTCTGTTTCTTTTTCTTTACTTTTTAGTTCATATTAGCTTGCAGTAGTTTTTATCTTCCCTTTTAACATTTTTAATAATATAAAAGAAATATAGTAAACAAAAGAAATAGTAAAGATTGTAACCAAGTATGCCAGGAAATCTGGGAACATCACAGCAACCAACAGATTGGAAGAGGTCAATCTGCATATTAATACCAAGGAAAAGAAACTCAATAGTGTTGAAACTATTATACAATATTTCTAATTTCACACATAAGCTCAAAAAAAAAAGCCACTTGGGACCATCCAATACAGACTACAGCCATGGAGATGCCAGATGTTCAAGCTATAAATATGATGGGGGGACCACTAATCCACAGCATCACTTTCTGATCCAGATCAGACAGTCCCAAACAGGGACTCAAACAAAGACAGCATTAAATCACCAAGACTGTCTGCTCTTAAAAGTAATCTAGACAAGACACACAAACCATGAGTCTAATACTACATTTATTGTGACGTTACAGTAACAAAATCCTGTAAGTTTGAAAATATTTCTCCCCTTCCTTTCTTTTCCTTTCCAGAAAATTAGGTAGGGTTCCAAGATGTTTCTAAGAC
>JANHFL010010603.1:0-10230 GCA_032468155.1 Oxyrhabdium leporinum
TAAGCTGTAAACCGCCCCGAGTCTTCGGAATGGGGCGGTATATAAATGTAAAAATAAATAAATAAAAAATAAATGTATTCTGGATAAAAGTTTGATACATTACCTACACTAGTACATACAATCTTTCTTTTCAGTTTTAGAATTTCTAACTCAAGCATGCATTCAGAGATCTTTTCAGAGGACTACAATGAAGTTTTTCCCTGATTTTAGTTAGCCAAACTGTTATATTCATAATGAAATAATAACTCCCATGGAGCAGCATTGGTTTTCACTAGTTCTGATTAATGTGCATGGTTCATTTAGCAAGGAAAGAGTTTTCTGATGGTTTTTCTTCGAGGGGGGAAAATATCCTGTAAATGTATCAATACCACACACCCTAAAAACCAAGATTATCTATGCAATTGTATAATGAAATTCAACCAGGTCATTAAAAAAGAAATCACCACAAAGACTATTTAGGGTTAATCATGCATGCTGCATTAGTTCATTGTCCTACAGTGTAACCTGAGCAGGCAGATAATATACCTTTGAGGAACTTTTGTTCAAAGCGTTAAGTAATCCAAATGTGTCTATCCAAGTTAGAAGAATTTTCTTAAAATGAGGCTTAAAAATATTACTCTAATCACTTACTTTGCCTTTGCTTTACTTATTTAAGACTATTGTATATAAATTATTTAGCCAAGAAAACTACAAAGGTACAATATGTGAGCTGGGTATAGATATAAACAATTTGTAAATAGAAAAATGGATGAATTTCAGACCATTTCAGGGACAAAAACTGATGTCATCACTTAAATGTCATTGGACACTGCACTATCCCAAATGCTTCTGCTGTTCTCCTTGTATAAAATCTTTCACCCCTATCAGAAGAGTCTTTTATACTATGAAGTTTATGTAATCATTAGATTTGATTTTTGCTTCTTCATATTAAAACAAATGGTTCCTCCTTTCTTCCCAATGATTTATTCTTGTGATTTTTCATTTTAATATATACATATTTCTTTCTTCTAAAAGCTGTTACATGTTTTTTTTATTTATCAGTACATTTTATTAGTGTAGTTTTGTTATTGTAGTTTCAAGAGGTGCAGGAAAATGCAGCTGCTGAATTTTAGTCCTCTAATGACAGCAACAGTTTTTTTACATTCCCTCAGTCGTTAATAAAATGAAATGTTAATTTGTTGTCAATGCTCGGTTAATTGCTATTCTAATGTAACACTTAATTTTTGTTGTTTTTTAAAGTACATGATCTATGACTTCATTGTTATCAAGGCTTGTAGCTTGACTACTTTAGTGCTTTTTCTACATGAGACTTTGAAGACCACTTTGACTCTTCAACTGGTATCATATGTGGTGGTAGTGATAAACTCTTAGCTCATAGCACACTAGATCTAATTGTGGTTGAAAAGAAGAAAGTGTGGATAATAAAATTTGCAATACCAGGCAATGGTAGAAAACAAAGGAGATCACAAAGTATTACGACAGAATATCAGAATTGAAAGATTATGGAATAAACAGGAGGTTGACCCAGTGGTTATTGGGTTGTGATCCGATTATCCAAAAAAATCTTGGATAATAAAATTTCCATCTGCCAATTACAAAAGACACACTGATTCGATCCACAGGTATACTATAATATATTATGGAATCCTAGGTTCTTGAGAAGAACTAAGTGTCCAGGAAGACATTTTTTGTTTATATAACAATAATAACTTAAAATCCCCAGTGGCCGTTAGGAGCATCATTCTGAACTCCCTAGTAAAAAACGTACTAGAACAGCAAATCACAATATAGTAGGAAACTTTGGCACTTTCACATACACAATTTGTCCATGAGGGCTCTGCATCACAGGATACAGATTGTTTTGGCAGAACAGTCATTCTTCCTAATCAGGCAAATTAAAATTTTAAGGGTGATAAACAGTCAAGGAAAATTCTACAGCCATTCTAAGTATCATACATTTACATGAAAAAAAATATGGATACTATCCAAGGAAGTGAAAATAGTCTCCTAATCATGAACAACAGAAGCTTTGTAGTATTGTAGATGAAAAAGTAGCAAAAGCTATATAAGACATTTTAAAATGTATTCATGATTTGGAGAGTTGTATGATTTTATGTATAAACCTTTCAAATAAACATTCGTAAGTTTGGGAGAACTTATTCATGTGGGTCATTTGGAACAGTAGAAATACTATATTTCTTACCACAATCATTGATTCTTGAAAAAAGGAAGGTGCTGAGCATTTGAGAAATTATGAAGAAATAAAAGCTCTCCTACAAGTATACAGAATATATGATTTATAATGTTCTTTCAGCTTCCAAGATATTACTATAATTAACTAATTAAGTATAATGACCTCTAAATCTGATTATTAGCTATAAAATAAAACAGCTGTGTGACTGCTAGACACAGTCGGTTATTATAAGAGTTCAGCTCATGTTTCACTTCTCTGAACATGGCATATGTCACTTGCTGAATTGCTCATACTGATTCATGTTTGCTTGACAGAAAAGAATAATGCATTTGATTTTTAAGATAACAAATTGGCTGAATAATACCACATAGTAATTGCTCAAAGTAAGCTGAGTTGCAAATTATTAAGAAAAGCTTAAGCAAAAGTAGCACCATCTGCTCCTATAGTCTTCCATGACTTGTCATCCATCAAGCAATCACAGTCCATTAGAGACACATTGCTCCTCCTTTTCCTTTTTTGGAGATGTAGACTGGCGGGAAAAGTAATATATTCACTGAAAATACTTGGCTAGTGGACAGTATATATATATACATAAGGGATATGTTACTGTGCTGCTCTCAGTAAGTTTAGAAGTCTGAATTCCTGTACTTTCATTTCTAAACCATGTGCAACATTAATCTGGGATCACATTGTACATACATGTCTGAAACCAATTTCTAATTTATATCTAAAATATAGTATTTTAAGTTTGTCTAGATAATCCTAAATTACAAGGTCTACATTAAGATTTATAGAAAGCACATAAGTATCTTTATAACATTCATGAAAGTTCATAAATCAAATTCATAATAATTCAACCTTGGAATTCACTTCCATGAAAGGACCAAACCTGGCTTTGAAAAAGGAAAAGGGTTGGACCAATTCATGGAAGATATGAGGATAAATGACTGATAGACCTGAATGAAGGCTATCTACTAGGAGATGGCTAGTAGGCTTCCTTATGCAGTTAATTGGCCTCTGTAAGTACAGACTGCTGGCCTAGAGGGGCACTACTCATGTTCTAAACTGTTGTCTGGTACATACTGTGGTTGACAACTGTAGATATCAAAGTCTACAAACAGTGTTGAAGCTCCAGTTGCAAAGGTCTAACTCATTAGTACTACCATCTTAATTATGTTATTCTGATCCCTGATTTGCAAACTTCAATAATGGGACTGGCAACATTAAATGATGTTGGCGTCTGGTTATCTAAATTCCAGCTTGTGTTGTCCAGAGTTTAGGTATAGCAGAAATGAATGGCAGTACATAAATGCTGGTACTTCATATCACAGTTGTTGCCCTGGAAGTGAGGAGGAAATTTGAATGATGTTTATGCTGGCATTATGCCACCTATAAGTCAGAACGTATCATTTTCATTATATAAAAAGGAAAGCAAGGGCAATGTGGGAAGCCTCTGGTAGCAGCTTCTACCCCTAGTGTCTTTCTTATTTATCCATGTGGCTTTTGGTTCCCAATGGAACTCAAATGAAGCAGACGGTTTCAGGCCTAAAAATGATGTCTGAAGTTAAATTTAGCATGTGCTTGTGCATTAGATTTCTGGCACTGTTCTATTCCATCTGTTTTTTTTAGTGGATTGAAAATAATAATAAAAAATCAATATGCTATGGAGACTTGAATTTATGTATATATCTGTAGTTTTTTCAATTGCTATCCTTTCAAGAGTAAAAATATTCCATCATGAAATATTACCATTGATATATTTTTAATTAAGAAATCTATTCAATTATTTATAAAAAATTTAGAATGGAAATGTAAGTCACTTTTCAGCTTTCTATCAGCTGAAAATGAATCATTCACTATAACATATTCACAAATATAAGCAAAACTTTATATGGACTAGAATCTGGAATGTAAAAATAATGTATTAAAAGTCATAATCTAAAAGCAGGTGGTTTTTGATATAAAAACCTCCATGCTACTTCAAATAGAGTAAAATATTTGTAGCTCATGAAATTTTACAGTTAAACTTAAAAAAGAAACGAAAGAATATTTTTGATACAAGATGGGTGACAAATAAATTTAATAAATAAAGCAATTAAAAGAAAGACCAAAGATTTGCTAATTTATTCAAAGTGGTCCTGAGTATTCCTGCTAATGTGCTTTCCCCCCCCCATCTTTGCCCTTCAAAAGAATGTTTAGAGTTTGCTCATATTAGTTGGAATACACAACAGAATATTGTGTAATAAATAATGGAATGACATATTTAATAAATGCCTATAAATTTCATGTGCACTTACTTTAAAGCTAATTGACATTTTAAATATTTTCTGCTATTGAGTCCTATATGGAGTCAAATGGCTGCTGAGATACGGATTTCATATCCATATACTTTCTTTCACTTAAATGGAAGAAACAGCTTTGTGTGCAAAACAGATAAAATAAGGAATATTTTCATATGTCATAATTCAATGGGAATAATGATATAAGTTTTCGCCACAGCTTTCATGCTTATCAGACAGCGCATTATTGATCAGCAGAAGTATCTGCAGATGAAAAAAAAAGTCAAGATAGTGCGCATATAAAAAAGAGGATGGGGCTCAGCACATGAAATTGTGGCTGACTATTTTTCACCCATCCCTGCTGTGAATTCCCCTGCTGATATCTGTAGATTCAATTTATAGATGCCACCAACATTCATTGCAATGCAGGCTTTGAATCATCCAGCAGCACAGTAAAGTAACCTTAACAATTGTATTGAAAATTAGAAGTATATTATTTTAAAAAGTAGGCTAGCCACCTGTTTTTTCCCCATCAACTTACACAAATTGTAAATGTTGCAAATAGCTTTCATTTAAACTGAATGAGCTCGGTCTTGACAAAATACAAGGTGACAGAACCCCATTTACGTTGTGACAAGTTTTACTGTGATATTTATTACAATGATTACATGTTGATAAATATCTGTCATATAAATGCAAGTTTACCAAACATTAATTTTCCCTAATTACCAGAGGGAAATCATATCTAAAATGTAGCATGCAACAGTGTTAACACCTTAGTTATAACTCCCCTAGGCAAAATCTACATTGCCATTTCAATTTTATCCATATAATTCAGTGTCAGCTAAAATAGTAAACAATATACAAATTCTGCTTATTAAAGATTTATCAACTAAGACAACAGACAGCCCTAATGGGAGGTAATTTTTTAAAGAGGGAAATGCATGGTTTGGGGAATGAATGTGCAATATGAAATGCTGTTTTCATGGCTGTTGTTAAAGGTGATTATAGAAAGTATAATTTGACAACAATTCATGTCTGTTAATAGTTTAATTAATGGTTAGTTCAACAGTGAAAGTCTAAAGGCTGTTTTAACTGACAGCCTTTATATGCATTTTGTCAACTGATCAAAATAATTATCAAAAACAGCATGCAAATTATGTAAATATGCAAACTGATATAAATACCTATATTTACAAAATTGTACATTCATTACTTAATTATAAGCTTTTGTCATCCTATTGTTTCAAATTGATTTCGTCCAAAATATTCAATGAAAACATAAAGTAGAGATATGGTATTCAAAAAATATCTCCATGTCATCTTATGAGGAGCAGAACTCTTTTGACTATAGTTTGTTTCATGATTGCAGAATGTCTAAACATAGGCAAAGTAAAACCCTTTTAAACTGTGGTTTTGTTGGCAGCCTAATCATTCCAGTTGATACAGTCAAATATTGTTGAACAATTAAAAAAAACAAGTTATGATCATGACTCCAAAGATCCTGTCATTGCCCAATCACCTATACCATGAATTATTGTTGGGTGAGTTGCATTATGTATAAACATGCATTTTTTAAAAAAAGTGTTCTATTTGAAATTGAAGAAAGATCAAATTATTATTATATACAAAACAATATGAAATAACATCTGCCAGTACTTTAGCTCGTCTTGGCCTTCATGTGCATTGAATTCTTTTCAAGAACCTAGGAAGTCAAAATGTATTGGCATAATATATATGCAAATCCAAGGAGAGTGCCTTTTGTAAATAATATGGAAATTTTGACAATATGCATGTTTTCTAAATTTAAATTAAAAAGCTATTCTGTTTATTACCTTATTTATGTGTATATATTCTTTCTTTATTTTTGTGATTTATTGTTTTATTTCAATATTCATGTTTTGTTTCTTTCATATTAGGTAAGTTCCAATATTTAACTTGCATCAGTGGTTTTTCTTGGCTGCCTTTTATAATCAGCCAATACATGCTTTGCTGCTTCAACTGTTTGACTTGAACTAAAGACTCGATCTTTGCATTTCTGCAGAGCAAGTATAATCCATTAATACGGGTATGTAACACATACAATAATTAGCCTTCTTGTTTTTTTAGTTCAAACTATTCAGTTCAGCTTCTGTCCAATTAATAATTTTATCAATGCATTGTGTCACAGATATGGCCCAGCTATTGATGGCTTTCATAATGTTTCCACCTATTATTTTTGTCTTTATCTTCTGCTACTTGATTATTTTTTTCTATAAACATTGTCATGCTTTTACTAACCTCACTTGCTTCAAAACTTTTGATGATGATCCAAGTATTTGGAAATGAATCAAGTGTCTTTTTACAAAGACCATACATAAATTATTTTTTCAGCTGTACACACACACACACACACACACACACACACACACTTAGGGAATGGACTGTATTATAAATAAGGATCACATGTAAAAATAAATGAATCATACTCTGAGCGTGTGTGCATGTGCTAGCCATATCTATCTATCTATCTATCTATCTATCTATCTATCTATCTATCTATCTATCTATCTATCTATCTATCTATCTATCCATCCTTAATTAAAACATGAGTTTTCCACAATTGTTTTATTACTGAACTGAGAAAGCATCCATGTTACATTTCGTAGTGATCCATTGCCTTGGGCTTTAGTCTCACAGAGGATATTCTAGGGATCATTACTGAGGTCCCTCCCACTGAGGTTGAAGAGTGGAAAAGATCTCAGAGGAGAAATCTTCCTTTGAAAATACCTCTATCCATCCCAGCCTCTAAGAGCAATCTTTTCTGATTTCCCCTGGTTGCTTCCAAAGGTTCAGAAGAAGACATGATGTAAGATTTAGGGCCACTAAAGTAGATAGGACCACAGCAACTGCTGGAAATGTATTTCTTCTCCTTGGTTGATATCGGTCTGGTCAAATAAGTGGCTGAGATGGGGAAATCAAGGCTGCCACTGCTTTGCTTCTCTCCCTTCCGTCCTGCTGGCAGAACCATTGACGGTCACAATGGCACTCCGGATGTTGGAGGTCTCCTCTCAATCCCTCATATTGATCTGATTGCTCTGATTGTTTCATTTCGATATTCCCAGCTGAAATTACACTACAGGAGCCGTTGAGTGCTCTGGGTGGGACGGGGGGGAAGAGACCAGTTATTTGGGTGGACTGATATTTTCGAAAATGTCTTGGCAGGTCTAATCAGCTACGTTTCTCAATTAGTTTACAGCCTGCGATGGAGCAGGCACAAATAATTGGAGGTTGATGCAATGTCTGGATTGTGCAGGCATTGGAACGCTCAGCATCCAATGTGAACTCCAGGAACAGATGCCCAACCAGAGCTGGCAGTTAATTAAAAGCACCATGTACTTAAATGATTAACTAATCACAGCATGGCAGCATTCAACAGAAAACCTTCTCTGTTGGAACTGGTAGAGAGACTTATAATGTCTGCCTTCGAGGTACCCTGCCTACCACAGTTTGTTCCTACACTGCCAACAGAGACCCGGTTAGTCTCTCCAGTTTCATTAAGCTGCTGCTTAGAACGGAGGTTCAGAAAACAGTAACCATGAGAGGGATCTTGGAATCTTAGTGGACAGCCAGTTAAATATGAGCCAGCCGTGTGCGGCGGCAGCCAAAACAGCCAATGCAATCCTAAGTTGCATTAACAAAGGGATACAATCAAGATCAAGGGAGGTACTGATACCACTCTAGAAAGCCATAGTAAGACCACACCTAGAGTACTAGAGCATCCAGTTTTGGTCACCACACTATAAAAAAAAAAGATGTTGAGACTCTAGAAAGGGAGCAGAGAAGAGCAACCAGGATGATTTAGTGGACTGGGTTGCAGGAACTGGGCCTGGCTAGTCTAGTGAAGAGAAGGACCAGGGGAGACAGGAGAGCAGCCTTCCAATATTTGAGGGGCTTCCCCAGAGAGGAGGAGGGGGTCTAGCTATTCTCCAAGGCACTGAAGGCCAGACAAGGAATAATGGATGGAAACTGAACAAGGAGAGATTCAACCTGGAAATAAGGAGGAATTTTATGACAGGGAGAACAATCAACCCATGGAACAGAAGTTGCCTTTGGACATTGTGGGAGCTTCATCACTTCAGACTTTCAAGAAGAGATTGGACTGCTATTTGTCAGAAATGGTTTCCTGATTGGGCGGGTGGGGGGTTGGACTAAATGACCTCCAAGGTCCCTTCCAACTCTGTTAATATGTGAATTATGTGCCTCCTTTTTAAGCTTGGGATGGGCAGGCATGTCTGTCTTTTTCTGCTTCTAGCTTCGAAATCAGGTGCTTTCGATGCCAAGAACAGGTAATGAAAGAAACGCCATCAATTATTTTCCTTGGCCTTCTGGAAACAAGAGTACTAAGTGGGTGGAAGCCAAGATGGCTTGGTCAGACAACGAGGCATTCGTGCCTCTCAGAATCCTGCAGGAGAGGGGATGGATTGAAAAGAAGTTGATCGAACAGAATGAATGAATAAAATGAGTTTTAAGATTGAGAAGGTAAAAGGTAGGGTAAGGCAAGAAGGTAAGCCACCCAGAGTAGTGAGATGGGTGGCATATAAATTTAATGAATAAATAAAATACCTGAGCAGCACTATGACAAACGTGAGAGAACCAGTTTGGTCTAGTGATTAAGGCACTGGACTAGAAATCAGGTGACAGTGAGTTCTAGTCTCATTCTAGGCAGGAAATCAACTGGGTGACTTGGAGAAAAATCACCAGGGGACGGTGAATTCTAGTCTTGCTGTAGGCATAAAAACTGGCTAAGTGACTTTGGGTCAATCACCAGGAGATGGTGAGTTGTAGTCTAATTTTAGGCATGAAGTCAACTGGGTGACTTGGAGGAAAATCACCAGGGGACGATGAGTTCTAGTCTTTCCTTAGGCATGAAAGCCGGCTGGATGACTTTGGGCCTGTCACTCTCTCTCTGCCCACTATGTAAGGTTCAAGGACAAGCCAATCAATCGGTCAACTCCTATTGCCACCAATGCATCGGTACTTGATCGATCAGTTAATAAAGGACCCTGCACTTGCAGGAAAATGCCAGCAAGGGAAAAAAAAATCAATGACATATGTGAATTGTATATGGCTTCTAAATTAGTATCTCAAAACATGGAATAAAGATAAAAAAGATATGTTAAGATGGGAGAAATTACTACTGTCATTGCTGGGAAGAATCTCTGTGATAAAAATGAGTGTCTTGTCTGGAAGGATGTTTTTCTTTCAGACAATACCTGTTTTGACAACTGAGGCGCCATTTAAACAGAGGCAGAAGGATATATCTAAAATTGTTTGGCAGGGGAAATAACCACAAGTTAAATACAAGGTGTTACAAGATACAAAGGAAAGAGGAGGATTGGGGTTTACCCAATTTGAAATTGTATTTGGCAGTTTGCTGTTTGGTTGGGATGGATAATTTTGGACCTGTCACTCTTCTGGGAAATAGAAGGCTTTTGGAATTAGAAGAACATGTCCTGAGTTTTGGGTGGCGTAGATATTTGTGACACAACCAAGTCAAATGTTGTGTGGATTTTAAAAATCCTGATGTTAGACAAGGGGCGGCATAGTGGCTCAGCGGTTAAGATGTTGGGCTTGCTGACTGGAAAGCCCATGTTCGAGACCCAAGCGCCACGCAGTGGGCGAGTTCCCATCCTCGGCCCAGCTCTTGCTCACCTAGAAGCTTGAAAGCAGGCAAATGCAAGTAGATAAATAGGCACCACTTCGGTGAGAAGGAAA
>JANHFL010010604.1:16358-31628 GCA_032468155.1 Oxyrhabdium leporinum
GAGGGAGGGAGGGAGGGAGGGAGGGAGAGAGAATTTCTCTACCTGTATTTTTATTTCTGCTTATCAAATGTGCTTTTGGTCTATTCTCAGACTTTTAAATTTATTCTGATGAATTTCTTTAAAGTTCATTAGTTATGTTTTATTTGTTTATTTTTTGGGCCTTCCACTTTGCAAAAGTAGTTGAGGTCTTGGGTAGAAATTTTTTAAACAAGTAATAGATGCTTATTATGTGATCTGAAACATGATGAAATTGATTATGTCTAAGTGGTCTCTCTGCAAAGTAACATGGTACACATTTCTGATGCACAACGAAGTTTACATATTGGTAAAAATAGTATTTTTTTCTATCTACTGAAACTGAGGCAGATTGTTCTGAAAAGCATAGTTGGGATCTGGGTGAAAGGAATACATATTCCTTGTTTCTTCAATTGGTTAGATTTTTTTCTATATTTTTTTTAAAAGTCTCCCTTATCATTCCTGTGAACAAAGGTCAGCATGATTAATTACACTGTGTTACCATTTCTGTTCATTACTTGGAAGATTAATTGAAAACACAGAAAGGCAATTTGCTACTATCATGGCATAAATAGCAAAGTTTCTGTCAATTAAATAAAAACAAAACCAACAAAGAAGAATCTAATAGAAACAAAATTTAAATTTATCGTCAATTGGTTAGGTTAACCAGTCCCCAGTTGGCTTCTTATAGAAATATTGGATTTTCACAGTTTCAATTCCTGACCTATCCTACATGCTGCTGATTGAAGAATTGGAGACCTGATAACCAATTAATTAAAAGAATCCTTATTTGGGTTATAATGGGTGATGTGATGCCCGAAAGACATGGCTACATAATCAAGAATGAAATATTTTCTGCCTCTTTGTAGTTCTTTCCTTCCAGCCCATGGAATGCTTGCAACTAAAACAGAGAGTGATGCAAGTCAATTGATTTCAAACTACATTGTGGGATTGCTCAGTTTAAAGATCAGTAAGAACAGATGAACCATCCAGAGAAACAGTAGGACTAGAGATGGTAAAACAGCTCCTTGCCCCAAGAACCATACTTAAGGAGACAAAAAAATGAAGAATTTAAGAGCCTGAACTTTCATTATTGTCACACCACCATTCTGATGGTAGGAAATATTTCTTTGGCTCATCTTCATGACCAGATCAGGTGATCTGATCACCTGAATTCAATTTTTGTTCTGCAATCAGAACAACCTGTAATACATTATCTTTCTTAAAATTATGGTCTGCCTATGTTTTAACCAAGAACCAGTTTAGTGGTTAAGGCATCAGGCTAGAAACTGAGCACAAAGGCACATGCCTTAGCACAAAGGCAATTGGTTGACCTTGAGCCAGTCACTTTCCTCCTGCCTTAGGAAGGAGGCAATGACAAGCCACTTTTAATAAAAATCACTAAGAAAACTGCATAGACTTATCCAAGTGATCTCCAAGAATTTGACATGATTGAAAAAAAAAATTATAACCGGACCACATCCAAGCTCTGTCACAACATGGCTAGAATTTACTTTATTGCCATTCTAACACTCAGCAAAAATGATATATTAATATCTTTGTGCTCAAATGAAACTTTTCAACTAACATTGTTGCTTTTGCTGATTTTTATTGATTATATGGCTTGCATTTCATTTTATTCTCTTTTTTAAAATGCAATTTTAGAGGGTTAGTAGCCACCCTGGTAAAATTGTGTTAGGCAGGAAAGCATGTTTATTTTTAAAAGACATATATGCACACATCCTATATTTCTATAACATCAGTTAGGGAATTGGTTTGAGAATATTTTGAAAATCCTGGTAATTTCTAAAATAATGTCAGCACTACTTTAAAAAAAATTGCTCTGAAGAATATACTTACAAAATAGGCCATGTACATCAACACTCCAAATCACCTTAATGAAAGATATTATCAGGAAATCCGGGATTGTGGAAGAAAGTTATATACCAGGGAGGTACATTTCAAAATAGGTAAACTGCTTAGAGTAGAAAAAAAGCAAAAAAATTGACCAAAATGGTGAAAGAAACCATTTCAATCCTTAAGCATAGTTTCTGACTGCTTTCACTATAACCCTGATCTATAAAGAAAAAACTTGCTATATGAAAAACAGCACTTCAGGACACCCAGAAATGCTATTGTAACAAATCCTGAGAGAATATGAAACAGTAAACTACAACACCTTTTAATGACTTCACATTTTTCAGCCAAGCATCCTCTTGTGGGTCTCTTGACAATACACCAAGTGCCAAAAGCTGACTATGGAAAGTTATAATTTGTCCCGTCATGCAAAAGTTTGTCATAATGAAACCTGGCTATCTTTTATAAATGAATGCCTGAGAGTCTAGCGAAAACAAGTAAAAGAAAAAGAAAAAGAAGAGAAGAGAAACAAGAGTGAGATATTTTTTTTGCAAAGCTCAGCCAACTTCAACCTGGTTGGATAAATACCAAAGTGAGTGGATTTTATTTTCGGTTGAGGTTGGATACAATCTGTCTCTCTCTGAGACTCAGTTTCCCATGTGCACTAAGTAGTATGAGGATGCTGTGAGAAAAGGACTTGGTTTATATCTACGATGAAGATAATCTGCTTCAAAAAAACTCAGGTTCAACAGCTTGACATTTATTTTAAAGAAAGAACAAAGAGAGGAAGGAAGCACATCAACTAAGATTTAGCTGAAATATTGCAATTAATTCTTTTAGCTAGCCAGATGAGACTGAACAGATACAGATGTGGAGCTGCATAAGACCATTAATTCATTAAAAGCTCTACAAAGAAGGAAGGAATTTCTATCTCCCCGAATATGCTTCTACATAATAACCCCCTTTTTTTAAGATAAGAGAAATGAAATCTGCAAAAGTTAAAATGTGAACCAAAAGTCAGATTTCAAGTCCTGTCGAACTTAAATAAAATGGATATAAGTATACAGTACATTGTGATTTGGGAAGAGACAGTCCTCAAATATGGCAGAAATGGAAAGATATACCTTTGGATAGGAGAATGGCAGATTTATGCCATTCAGAACTTTGAACAAGCCTTGGAAAAGTATGAGTGAATGCACATAAAAGAAATCCTTTTTAAATATGCCATTTTACTACAAGTGGAAAAGTATGAGCAAATGCAGATAAATCCTTTTTAAAGACGTCATTATTTTATCAGGAGTGGAAAAGTATGAGTGGATGCAAATAAAGGAAATCCTTTTTTAAAAAATATCATTATTTTATTAGGAGTAATACCAACACCACAAGGAAATGATTTTTTTTACACAACAAACATAGTTCATTTATGTTCATTAAACCAAGTAAGTACACAGTCTTTTGTACCAGACTCTTGGCAAATCTTGAATGGGAATTTCTTTTTCAACAGCATTCTGAGGACACTATTCCCTTGAAGCTACTTCACCTTATTTCTAAGAGCAAAGGACAATGGCAACATTGCTTTATTTTGCTCTGATACACAGATGTTCGCAGCTGACAATGTTACCCAAGCTTTGGCAATAGCTGCTGAGGAAAGTTTTGTTCAGCTTCGTCCAGGCAGTCCATCTAAAATTTTGGAGCGTGTTACATAGGATATAGCACTGTGTCCACCTGCACTGCTTGCCCTAAGCTTTGATGAGTTGCATCAGAAAACATATTCTTGGTGTTCCAAAATATGTCCTTGCCAAAGGTTGAAAAAAGATCTCTGGTTTTGTCAAACGTCAGGTAACAGACAGAGAGAAGGTTTAGACCAGTGGGCTGGGGATTCTGGGGATTGATATCAACACACCTTGAAGTTGCCAGAATTAAAAAAAAAAACACTGATTGAAACTATGCAAAATGCTGTAAGGAAGCAAAGCATGTTGACTCTGCTTTGACAAGGAAAATCTTGCCGTGTGGTGTGAATGCATCCATCAATGAGAATCTATGCTGCCTCACAGAAGCCTATCTGCATATCTATTCAGATGCACATCTATTCAGATATAAGAAGAGTTTTCAAAAGGTTGCAAGCTGTGGCAAACTATGCAGGCTTAAAATTACGTAAACCCTCCCCCCCCCAAAAAAAAATGAAAAGGGGGTACCCAAAGATATCAAAAGGCATTTTTTTTTCTCTTGAAGATGTTTCGCTTCAAAAGCTTCTTGTATTGTCTGAGAAGCGAAACATCTTCAAAGGAAAAAAAAAATCCAGTTGCCTTTTGAAAAAGCTCCTTTGGGACAACCATGACCTGGATGACTGAGAATCTCCATAGGAAAAAAGGATATATTCCAATACTTTCCTTCCATGTCAGAAGCAGGAATTCCATATCAATTTGAAAGTCTAAAATATTAAATGAGGTTTCAGAACTGTTGATAGTTTTTATTTATGTCAGATAGCATGGTTATCTAGGTGGCATATAAGAGATAATGGTTTGTGCTCTGCATTTTTTACCAATAGGTGTAAATTCAGTATTGTCATTCTTTCTAAGGTATCCGATAGCCACAGAAAAACAGAAAAATTTCTCTGTTCAACTCATAGTAACCAGGTTGTATCAGAAGGCTGATAGCTGAGTTATCATCCTCGGTAGTATCATCAGGTGCAGCTATTAAAAGAAAGCACTGTTACAACATCTCTTCCATTCCTTCCACTTTTATTTCACTTTCAAGTGTGAAAAACATGTTTGAAAAATTACTGGCATTTTCCCAGATGCTCAGAATGTCTCAGAATGCAAAATCCTGAAATGGTGTGTACTGAACTATGATGGGGAATAACACATATTTTCAGTTGACTATATTTTTCTCCCTTGTGACATAATGCATTTGTGGCCTTTATCAAGTAAAGGATTTGACATTTTGTACTCTTTTACCAAGGCATCAAGTATGTATCAAAGGTTCTGTGGTATATTTTTCCTTCTGTTGAAAACATAAAATAATCCTCATTTTTTTAAAGGGGCAAAAGAACAGTGAAGTTCAAGGAAGCAATGTTTTAAAAGACATTATCTTAAATTATGGCATTATGAATTTTAGTAAGGTGACTTCATTCAGTACACTTAAAGTTTAATAAGTTCACTGACACTGGATTTGAGATGCATTTCGGCAAGGAGTCACCAATGTACTATTCAGGCTTCAGTGTAGTTTCTTGCACAATCACTAAAGTTGCAGAAACATACTACAGTATGTGCAAATGATATATAGATATCTTAAATATGAAGATTTAGAAAAAATAAGGTTGCTAAAATATTTGGAATATATACTTACATATGGATGGATGAACTGATGGATGAGCTTTGTATAGTTAGCTTTTTACTTGACCTGTTTATTTCTCAAATTTCATCTGTCTGTCTGTCTGTCTGTCTGTCTGTCTCTGTCTCTGTCTCTGTCTCTCTCTCTCTCTCTCTCTGTCTCTCTCTCTCTCTCTCTCTCATCGAACTATCAATCTATTGATCTATCAATCTATCTATCACTTATTTATTTATATCTTGGCTTCTTTTTTTTTTAAATAATTGAGGCAGGAAGCACACTCATACTCCTTCCTCCTTCTATTTTCCCTGCAATAGCAACCTTATGAAGAGGTGGGTTGGGCTGAGAGAGAGTGACTGGCCCAAAATCATCCAGCTAGCTTTCATGCCTAAAATGGAACTAGAACTCACAATCTCCTAGCTTCTGCCGTGGTGCCTTAACCATCAGACAAACAAAATGTGTAGATCTGATTATCTAAATATCAATTACTGATCAAACGAATATATCGTCAATTTTATGAAAAAAAACTATTAAGCCAGGAGGCCTTCTGTATATTTGTATTTCTGTTTGTGTTTCCATGTATGTGTATCCAATTTATATTAACTTTTTGATCCTATGCTTTCCTTGTATATGTATTCTCAGGGTAATTTAGAACATTGATCATTAATTGAAAATTTAAAATGCTTAAAATAACACACACACCCAAAAGCACAAAATGAGAGAAAAACAGAGTTATATGTACATAAAAACAATTGAAAAATATCTACAAAAATTAAAGCAGAAAGAGACAGGAGGTGACTCCTTCTAAAATTTATTATTATAATTTATGTGTTTTTAAAAAGGTTCTTAACTCTTTAGCAAAGTAGCAGCCAAAAAAGTATGAACTCCCTACAGGTATGTTCTATTCCAAAACATAAATATTCTATTCCAATATAAATTTAATATTTATGCATATTTAGAAAAGAAAACATTTGATGGAAAGAGGACCATTATTAATAGGAGCGGATAGTACATATTATCTAGAACTCTGAGAAACAGAATTTCAGCTTGTATGAAATCTACCATATATACAAACTTAGTCTAATTTCAAAGATCACTTTCTTTTTTTACCCATTTGTGCTGAACAATAGAGACATTCTGAATAGAAAGACATATAATTATGTCAATAAATTATAATTATTCTGGCCCTAAGAACCAGAATAGCAAAAGAGGTGATCAAAATTATTTCAGAAACAATTCTGAAATCCTGTGGAATCATGCCTGACAAAGTGGTAGAATGAACTATTACATCTCTGGGTAAAGTTGGAGCCAATCTCTTTATGAAATCATCATCATCATTCCATATCATTTTTCATTATTTGCACATTGCATTGGTTTTCCATTTGTAGAGTATAGTTTATCTATTTGACCTGAAATGTCCATTCAGTCCATTGCATAATGCTGTGAAATGGGACAATCAGCGTTGGACTCATTCTAAAAAAAACCCTTTTATGTTACTATAAAAAACAACAACACAACTTCTCACGAGGTCCCCTCATTCAGCAGTTTCAAATATTTGACTGTATTCAGCAGCTAGAAGATACCTTTCAGACACCATATGTTAGCAGGATATTTTTGAAAGTCATATAAAGGAACAACAAAAAGAAGTTTTTAAAAGAAAATGCCTGACATTTTACATTTATTTTCTAACTTAACACCTTAACCTTATTATCTTTAAATGCTAAAGAGTTCACTGTCATGATGATGAATTGCATTTTATTGTGTCAATAATCAATTCATTTAGAGTCCCTAAATGACTCTCTTGCTTTTGACCTGGTAAATTTGCAAAATAGTCTGATGATTCTAGTTTGTGTATTTTAGTAAGAAATCATACCTGACTAAACAGGTTTTCAAAGTAGGTATGAGAACCTTGCATCTCTTTTGACATTTATCAATGTCCTCTCCCCTTCCCCCATGATGCTCAGTAATTACAGGCTATATTTTCAGAAGATCCACTTTATATTAAAATATTATTTGAACATCATATTTGGGTCATACGAATAGTTGTCCATAAGTTATGATGCCAAAATAGAATGTATTAGCTGTCGTACACTGTGACCTACAATTTTGCATTTTGAAGAATTCAGCCAGAATAAAAGCTAGTCAAGTTTTGTGTGTGATAGATCAGGGTTGTCAAACTCAATTTTGTTGAGGGCCACATCAGGGCTGTGGTTGACCTTGGGGGGGAGGCAGATGTGGCAGATTGGATGGGTGTGGCTGACTGGGTGGTCGTGGCCAGTTTGACACTGGTCTCCAAACTGCTGGCATGTTTCCTCTTTGCACTGGACCTGTCATGACCCAGGGCATGGCTCAGAGATAACACGAACAGCTGGCAGTTCAAACTGGCCCTTTTGTGCTCCAAATCTCCCCCAAACGCTCCCATGTTGCTGATAAGTCCCTGATAAGTCCCTAAACCCCCACACAAACCTCAAGCAGCCTCTGGTTGCAATTAGTCCAGCCCAGTGTTGTCTGTACCAAGGCTGCACGGCTATAAATCCCAAATGTATTTGATAAAACAGCAGCAAAGCAAGGAATTCAGGGAGCAAAATATCCAGATAATCAGTCCAGAATGCCATACAGGAATGCAAGGTTTCTTGGCACATTCAAACAATAGCACACAACACTTCAGGAACTCAGCGTTTGTTCCGGACAAATGCCCCTCCCCACAGCATCTCCTTAAGTCTCATTCCCCAGGTGTGCCTGGTGAAGTTGGGTGGGACACTCTCCTCATGAGTGGCCTGCTTCATCTAAGCTGATTCTGCCATCTCTGCACTCTTTGAGTCCTTGCATCAGTAGGGGGTGGTTTTTGCCCCTCATCTGAACTCTGTTCCTCCCTGCCTGCAGGCCCCACTAATTCCAAAAAGCCTTGCCTGGACTGACTCTGCCCTTCCCCAGTTTCCTCCAAGGCCAATGGAGCTGCCCTCTCGCTCTCTGTCAGTTCTTGTTCCATCTCATCTTCCCCCATAGATTCAGACTCTGACGGGGGCATGACAGGGCCAAAGCCACTTTGCCCCAATGTTTCCTCTTCGTATGGGTAAACCAGGCCAAAGTGATGCGGTAGACCAGGCCGATGCAACATGGGTAAACCGGGCCTAAGTGACATGGGTAGACTGTGCTGAAGGAACGTGGGCTGGCCTTACATTTTCCAGGATGGCTCCATGGACTGGATCCAACCACATCCAGTCCACGGGCCTTGTATTTGACATCCTTGTGATAGATAGACTAAACTGATCGTGAACATCCCAATTTGTAATTGATTAAATATAATTATTTACTTCTCTTGATTTATTCCCTGTGATTTGGGGGCTGTAGAAGCCAGGATTTGTATATCTTTCTTTCCTTAAAAAGAAAGGATGCTGAGTTTTTTTAAATATTCAGAGTCTCTTAGTTTGAATACACAAGGGCAAGGTTCCACTCCATCTTTCATATTACAGGATATAGAATAATTTATACAGTTGGGTTATTGTAGTAGGCATGTTCAACTGATTGGAACCTCAGAGCCACACATAGCTTTTGCGCATCAAAGAGTAGTAAGTGTTGCTGTCTTTTTTTGTTCTTAGTATCATTGTTTTAGTTATGAATATTTTAATTTTTTATTAAAATTAAATATTAATAATTTAATATTTAGTTTGTTAATTAAAAAAGTCATAAAACAAGAAAATAAATCAGATTAGGACAGAAGAATGAGTAAAAATAATCAATTTAATTTTGATTCAATGTGTATTGATTATCAGGTTTATCATTCAATTATCAAGAATCAGTTTCTCAAGTCAAATTGTTCTGAGTTTAATAAGCTATCTCAATGGAAAGATAAGCGGAAGACTTATAGGTAGAAGACAAATAACAGAATAACAGACTTGGAAGGAACCTTGGAGGTTTCCTAGTCCTTCAAGCAGGAAACCCTTTACCATTTTAGACAAAACTGTCAACATATATTTTGTTGACAGTACTGCTGGACTGAAAATGGACCTCAAAGGCATATTTACAAAATAAAAATAGTAGCTCATTAGAATCCAGTGCGTTGTTGGAAATGCACCCACCTGCCCAAATAAAAAAGGAAACATATTTTGGAACGGTAGAAATATTCCTGGATAAACTGGAAGAATAATGGGGAGCAATCTTATCATTTCACCCATTAAAAGAGAATTTTATATTAGGAGGTTACATGGGATCCTCACCATGGCTGGCATTTTCTATTGAGCTAAAATAATCATTTTACAAGATTGCCTATGACATGCTCTTGAAATTCCAGAACTGAATACTAGTTGAAAAAGTTTTCTGATTCTTGTATTATGCTCTTTATTGCCTTAAATGTCACTCCTATGTCTGCTAGACAACAGTCCAGTGTGAACAGGTTTTCAGTAAGCTTTATTTGTCTTAAGAATTATTAAATATTTCCCTTCCTCTCGATATACTCATAATTCATATAATAATCACTTTGAGCATATAAAACAACAGTATACCCAATTATATTTACCAAAGTTGCCAAAAGTTTCTTTCTATTTCCTATAGAAAGTGAATTATTTTAGCACATTAAAGTATGTTAGGATTTCAGCTTGGAGCAAAGATTTACTTTTAAGTCCATTTTTATTGTTACTTTATTGACTCTAGACTACAAGGACACATATAAAACAGTGTTTCAAATATCTGTAAGACAAACAAACACAAACTTTCTCTTCTCTCCTGGAAAATTTGATGTCTTATATATTCCTTTTCACGTTGGATAACAGAAGAATTAATACATACATACTTTATTAAATGTAAATACTAATTAAAAAACATCATCTAGGCTATTCACAGCAAAGATAAAACATTTGGCGGTAATAATGTGATTATAAAGCAATGAAAAACAATGTATCAGTACAATAAAATGAAATCATTTTTCAAAACTAATACATTGCTACTACTGAAATATGTTGGACCAAACACATACAAAAGTAAGGCATGATTTAAAAATATGATGCAGTCCCTCATTTTATATTTTTGAAAGACTTGACAAAAGCCTTTTGTACCTTGATGTAATAAAAGATTTATTATATTTTAATTTTCTATAATGCTTCAAGTGAGTGTTTTCAGCTAGCTGCAAAAGCCAGGTGCCATTTCCATTCTTGATTTCAAGGAAAGCATTCAGTCTATGGCTTCCAGTTAGCAGTCTGTGAGTCTGCTTGCTTTGACCAGTGTTCAAGTGATTGTTCATGACCTTGCATAATTCAATAGCGTAGCTAAGGGTATCATAAGTATTTAGAAGTCCAGCAAGCCTGGGGGTTTTAAGACACTGTAGAACTGTATCTGCCATTATTTCTTACAATTGTTTATGATTATGGATTCTAAATGCTATCTAGTGCAGCAAAATCTGGAGGCCTGCAAGTTGTCCATCAGTGATATAGGACAACCTGGTTAAATGAGGGAAGAGTATCTGCACGTGCCAGTGATGGATCTCAAGGTGATAGGAGAGAGGAAAACAAACCCTGAATAAAATAAGGCTAGTTTTCAGTACTATTCTTCTTCCTTAAGGTGTTCTGAGCTTGGTTGCTTGGTTGCAGATATTTTATTACCTAACATTATCAGTGCTAGTGACTGATGTTTGTTCCTTGTTTATATATAGTAGCTTACCCAATGTGTGATGCTGGGAGGATAGTTTTCTTCTTTTTTAATTAGGTATTGTTTTCTGCTTGACTATTTGTTTGGCGTTAATCTTTGCTTATCTGGGTGTAAATTGCTGGAGAAGATGTGTTCTGATCTTTTTTTTTCCTTCTTAGCTTTTTTTTTAATTGTCTCTTTTGAAAGGTATATAAATGTGGTTTATCTCTTTGTGTCTGTTGATGGATGGTTGCCCTGAATGCCATTCTTCTAGGAATTCCTTAGAATTTTTGGATTTAGTTAGTTCAAGGATGCTCAGTTTCTCAGTTGAAACTGACTTTGAGTATGTCCATGTATTGTGAGAATCGGGGATTTTTATCATGTCTTCTGACTATTCTGGTAATCTTCTGCCTGTCTGTCTTACATAGTGGCTGTTATACTATATAAGTTGCACACTGTATGTTATAGATGACAGCACATTTTCCCCCTGACCTCTTTTGATTTACTAAAGATATTTTTGAGGCCATTGGTTGGTTTGTATGCTATGATGATACAGTGTGATTTTAACAGTCTGTTGGTTATTTCTAAGATGTTTCTGATGTATGGTAGTAGTATTGTTTTCAGTTGTGCTATAGTGGTTTGAGTGGTCAGGCCCTTTTTGATTAAATTACATGGGTTCACATTTTGTTGAAGGATATTATATCAGTGGTCTGTTTCCTTTTTCTGGTGTTCTGGATTTCTGCAATATGTTTGTGCTCATCTCAACAATTTTCTTAGCTCCCCTTGTAGGAGGTTGAGTTGCTACTTCGGTAATGGAGCACTTGATTAGTCTGGGTTGTTTTTCAACACTGCCCTGCCCTATTCACTATAGGTCACTTGACTCTGTCTATAACATAATGAGCAAAAGAAGAAAAACAGTTTATATCTAGTTCACAGGTCCACTGGGTATTGTAGGCTATAAATTTTCCTATTTGATAGAAAATATGGTGGAGTCCATGATGTTCTCTGAGCTTGGGTTATTTGCTTGCAGATATTTCATTACCAAACTAGGTACTGCTGATGATACCTAGTTGGATAATGAAACATCTGCAAGCAAAGCAGAACTGTTAGATTCTCCATCCCATCTGCTATGAGAGTAACCAACAGTACTTTATCTCTATATACTGTAAAAGGAAGCAATGCTATTTCTGTGAGCTGCATGAAAAATGAAGTAAGGATACATTTATATTGTAACACAGTTGTTTTACATTCCTAAACAACCAAGCACAGACAACACCAAGTACTCCATTGTTCAACCATAAGCTCAATATATTCCCTTTTATTGTTCCTTACTTGAAGCAACGGGTGACAGTTTTCCTTGATAAAGAAATCACTCGGTTTATCTGTGTCTGATTATTATACTCTTGATAGCTGAAGGAATGTAGCACACTGGCTCTATTGAGAAACACAATAGCTCAGATATTATAATTCTGTAGTTACCTTGAGAAGATGTATTCACACATGCCAATCATTATATGCTTCTGTCACCTGTTAACAAGCATATAGGTATGAATCAACTACAATGTGAAATATTCAAGTAAGCTGGCTATATCATGTACATATAATTGAGTTACAATCTTGCAATATATAATATGAGTTTTATTCTATTTGTAGTTCTTCTATTATGTAACAATTGAATTGTGCTATTGACATAAAATTCTATTTGAACTTAGTAAACAATGTACAATGAAGTTTGCTACACCTACTCCAGGTGTCTGTCCGGGAATATCAACCCACATGTGAAAAGGAAAGCATGGAAACAAATTTGGGATTTTATCTATTCCCAGAACAACAGAGATGTCTTATATGAGATTGTTTAAAATGCTGTCATTCAGAACTATTAGATTCTCTATACCACCTGCTATAAGAATAACCAACAGTACTTTATCTTTCTATAAAGGGAAACAATGTTATTTCTGTCAGCTGCATGAAAAAGAGAGTAAGGGTAAGTTTATATTACCACACAGTTCTTCTACATCCCTAATCAAGTTATCGCACAAGAAAAATTTTAATATAGTACAGAATTGTCAGTGCACTTTTCATAACAGATACTGCTGCAGATATAGTAATAATAAAAGGGCTCCTATCTCCCAAGAAAATTACATTATTTTCTCTTGGATTGTATCCAGTATCAGACTTTACTTTGATTACAGTGAAACTTGGAAATCATTTTATTTCAAAAAATTCTACTAGAGTCAGCAAGCCTTTGCCAAATGTTTGTAAATGGTCTTTCAAAGACTCTGTAGATGCTTATTAATATAATTAGAGGGTTTCTGATTTATTTTTTGGAATGTTAACTAGCTTATTTCTCTTTTGAAAACAAGGATAAAGAGGAAATTGTTCTTCTCTCTCCTCAGTCTTAATATTATAATTTTATTTCTTATGAGGTACGTTTTTTCATGTGAAAGCCTGAATATGGTCTTGCCTAACTCTGAAAAACACAACAATTTAAAGATGGGAAACATTTCTTCTACAATCATAGAGCTAGAAGGGATGTTGGAGGTCTTCTAGTCCAGTCCCCTGTCCATGGCAGGAGACCTTATTCCATCCAAGACAATAGGATGTCCAATATTTTCTTGAAAACCTCCAGTGATGGAGCATTCATAACTCCCTGAGGAAAGCTGTTCCATTGGTTAATTGTGCTCACTGTCAGGAAGTTTCTCTTTAGTTCCAGGTTGGATATCTCTTTTATGAGCTTCCACCCATTGTATAGTGCTTCATATCTTTCATATCTGAAACAGAAAGACTACAATATCATTCAAATCCTTATTCAGCCATGAGGTTCACTCAGACCATTCAACTCTCTTTCAACTTTGATTATACTGAAGGATTATGGATATTATAAAACAGCCATACTGAAGAATATACAATCTCTCCTGGATACCCTTGAGGAAGATTGAATAAATAATGTGATCTTCTTTAAACTTTGTTAAGTTTAATAATCTTCATTAAATGCTTAAGCTTATATTGACATAGGTTCTTCTTGAAGGGACTGACTGTTTTGATGTAGCAGGAAAAGATCACCAATAATTCTATTGTTATTACTGAAGTTTAAGTTTCAGTGATTGTATTTATGTGATGTCTCTAGATGACTTGGCTAATGTGTACTTAGAAGATGGGAAGAATGTTTGCTTTCCTTCAGCTAGCCAGCTAGCCCACTTTAGATGTTCCTGTTGTAGCTTTAAGCTAGCAGGGAACCAGTAGAAAATGAGGGAGATAACAGAGTTGTAAGGGACCTTGGAGGTCTTCTAGCCCAACCCCCTGCTCAGTAAGAAGACTCTATACCATTTCAGACAAGTGGCTGTCCAGTCTTTTCTTAAAAGTCTCCAGTGTTGAGACACCCACAACTTCTGAAGGCAAATCATTCCACTGGTTGATTGTTTTCACCATTAGGAAATTTCTCTTAGTTCTAGATTACTTCTCTCCCTGATTAGTTTTCATCCCTTGTTTCTTGACTTGTCTTCTGGTGCTTTGGAAAATAAATTGACCCTCTCATCTTTGTGGTACCTGTCAAATATTGGAACACTGCCATCATGTCCATCCTAGTCCTCCTTTTCTCTTGACTATCCATACCCAATTTCTGTAAACATTCTTCGTATGTTTTAGCTTCCAGATCCTTAATCATTCCTTTTGCTCTTCTCTGTACTCTTTTCGATGTCTTCAACATCTTTTTTTTAATATTGCAGTGACCAAAACTGGATGCAGTATTCCATATACTATTCCATTCTATAATTGTGGAATAGTATTCCATATATCCATTCCAAATGCTGTAGTATCAAATAATATTCATCTAGATTTCTGGAAGCCAGTTAAAATCATAGAATTATAGAATTGGGAGGGGCTATTTATGCCACATGGTCCAATTGCTTTTCAGTTGGAATTACCCTTGTCTTGAATTTATCTAATGATAAATTCCCTTGCTTGGGTGACAGACATCATCTTTCTTCTACACATCAGAGTCCTGGTCACTTACAAAATGCTTTGGAATTAGGCTGAGAGTTGTATGTAACCCTTGGTTGAAGTTTTGTGCCTCAAGGTGTAAACCATAAGGAAAGTAAGCTGATTGTCCACCACTTCCTCTTGCATATTGATTTTCCCTCCAAAGTGCGTGGAATGTTCCTTCACCATTGTTGGACTTTTAAACTTTTGATGCACATATATGCCTGGTTATGTTTGTATGTATATCTGCAAATGATGGGTTACTTCAGCATGCAAATCCTTCTTGTTTGTTTACCCAATACATGAGAACCATAAAGGAGAATGCCTATTGAGATTTTCAGTCATCCAGGTCATAGTTGTCTCAAAAGTGATTTTCCAAAAGACAACTGAACTGGGTTTTCTCTTTCTTTCTTTCTTTCTTTCTTTCTTTCTTTCTTTCTTTCTTTCTTTCTTTCTTTCTTTCTTTCTTTC